>JAATLQ010011592.1:764-31425 GCA_013421005.1 Heliconius erato x Heliconius himera
TCTCTGGATATTGACGGCATTATATGCATTAATATCACTCTTCTTTATTTTAATAATAATCTATTAAAAACTTACCGACGAAGTATTTCAATACAAACAATCGTAAATAGTGAAAGCACTTATAACTTATCTTAGCAACCTCAAATACTTATATCACAATTGAAAACACAATCTCACATGCTTTTTATATACATTAAATATAACTAGATATATGTTAATTATAAATTAAAACTTCTCTACACATTTAAAACATGCATCCTTCCTCAGACGCGTCCGCCATCTCCCTTCTCTTTCTTTTTACCTTCTTTTCTCTTTCCTTGACTTTGACGTGGACAGTAGCTTATTCAGCCAACATGATATTTTACAATAATTAAAATATTAATTATGTTATTATTTATTTTAAATTATAATACATATCGTTTCATTATAATTATTAAATTATTTTTAATAAATATATTTTATATCTGAGTGTTTTACCTATGGTATATTACGTCACTTCAACATTACTTGTGAACGGAACGCGTAATTAAATAACTGAACTATTATTTATAAGATTGTATTTATCTTAAGCTATAATTAAATAATATTATAAATTATATTTATAATATTTTTTTTACAAATGTTTTTTTTTTTAATTAATTATATTATTTACCAACACAGTTTAGTTCTGGTATGGATCGTTACATTACTCAAAAACTATAATTACAACTAGAGGGCGCGCGCGGCTTCGCCCGCTTATTAGGAGTGAATTATAAAAAAAACCACGAAACACGTGTTCAATAAAATATTTTTAACAGTCTGAATTTAATTTTTTATAATAATCGGTGGCAATTCAAAGATTTTTCCATATAAACTTTCAACCCCTTATTTGAACCCTTAGGTGGTGAATTCTTAAAAACCATGAAACACGTGTTCAATGAAATATTTTTAAGAGTCTGAATTTCAAATTTTATAAAAATCGGTACAGATTAAAAAAAAAATCCATACAAACTTTCAACCCCTATTTCATCCCTTTAGGGTTAAAATTTTACAAATTCCCTTCTTAGTGGATGTCCAGAATATGAAAATAAGCATCTGCCCAAATTTCACGTTTCTACCATCAGCGGTTACGGCTCTGCGTGCGTCTTACCTCAGTCAGTCAGCACAAGTCCTTTTATATATATAGATTATCAAACAATCAAACTACTTCGCTGGGATCACCGTGTCGTGCACAAAGTTTCTGCAAAATTTCAGAGCTGTAGGTTTAACTGTCTAGGAGGAGTAGCATTACAACGAAATTGGCCGTGTGATCCCGGCCTAGAATAGGATCATCCTGGTACTGATGGTGCCGTAAAAGGCGACTAAAGTACGTATGGTAGAGTCACGTCGCCAGCAATGGCAACACGCATGGGCAGACTCGACCGGATCATTACCACCCCGGCATTTAAAACCGGCGTGAAGTAGTGGCTTTATGCCACTGCGTTTCGCATCAGGTAATGCCGGACTCCGGCGCCCAAACCATCTTAAAGGCCGGCAACGCACCTGTAGCTCCTCTGGTGTTACATACTTTTGATCAGTAAGAGCTTTGTTTCGCTCAGCTCAATAAACAGTAAATAGAAGAACAACAACAAATAATTCAAAACTTCCCGTTTAGATAATTTTAAAAATAAACTATTTAAATATTTATTCATTAAATAAAATCCATAATTCATTTAATTATTTGTTTTCATTTAATACATAAAATTATATGTAATAATATTATATGTACTAAATAAAAACCAGTAACGTCTAAATGTTTAGTTTTATCATTTAACAGTAATACATTTACTACTGCGGCTTTGCAAACCGAAGACTGAAAGCCAGGGTTTGTTACAATTTAAATAAGATTAAAATTTATATATTATAGATATATTGAGGGCGTAGTGGCGCAGGGGCACAATGGTGTGACTGTAATGCGACGGTTGTGGATTCGAACTCCACTCGACGGAATATATTATTATTTATTAATTTCTTCGCTCTGGCACCAAGGCAAAAGCCCAGCGTTGAGTTTTGCCACTCAATACGAATTCAAAATTTAATGGAAAGTGAGGAACGGAGTGTCTTAACACTAGATTTCCTCTGCCTACCATGCTGTGTGCGGGATATAGCGTGAACCTGATATATATATTTTTTAGATATATTGTACTTTTATTTTTAATTACATTTTCTAGTATAAAAATTAGAAATCTATATTCCCTACTACTAGCGGGATACCGATATATTTATTACTTAATACAATATATATTATTAAGATAGTACTACATTTTTAATATTATGTTTGCGTAAATAAGTATAACAGCCATTTTTTTTTTATTATTCTTTATGTTGCTGCTTATGAAACAAAAGTTATAAGATTTTTATAATAAAAAATAGGCTCTCTTGAACAATGACTTTAAATATTGATATATTTATAAGACTTGCATTTGTCTATATAGAGACTGTCGTGGCGCATAAGAGTGGTGACGCGACGGTCGTGGGTTCGATCCACATCGATCGAACGAATTATTATTTTCATTTCTTCACTCTGGGCACCGCCACTCATTACGTAATACTTGGAAAAATTCGGCGGAAAGTGGGCAACGGAGTGTTTTAACACTAGGTTCCCTCTACCTACCCTACTGTGTGAGGTATGCAACGTGAAGCTGATTTAAAATATTAATAAATAAATAATATAATAAGCAATTAGTGTGATAGTATTTTTTACAATATTATAGCAAAAACTTGTCAATTAAAATTGAATTTATCATACACTAAAAGTTTCAAATAAACAATTTAAAATAAAGCTGAACTAAAATGTCAACACGTTTCGTTTTGTAATAACGACCGATTTTTATTTCAAACAAAAATATTATGCTTTACGCTGTGGCCTGCACGCACAGTTTAGCCCCACGCCGCGCTTTGTGTGACAACAAGGAAATAAAAATATAGATTTGAATACATATTTTATTTCTTCGAGTGGGGATCGAACCCATAACCTTCGCGCTTACAGTCACACACTTATGCCTCTGCGCCACGACTAGCCTCGACTGTAAAGACTTAATTAATATTTTTTTTGCCGCGTTCCAGTCGACCGTTTGTATTGAATATAAATAATTTTGAGCCTGAATAATGTTGCCGTAATCTCTTTAGTAAAGATAAATTGCGTTTTTTTATTTCCATTTTATATTGTTTATTGAAAGCTTTGTGAAATGTGTGTGGATTTATAATCCTAAAATAAAATTACGCAGAATTATTTAATTTCGTTTTGGAAATATATCAAAAGTTTGCTATATTTTGTTGGAATCCAATCTACTCTATCAGTTTAAACTATTGAGACTATTTTTAAAAGATATTTGGTAGTTTCCTTTTTTTATTCAGATTTTAAGCCAAGAATATTCATAAATTGAGTGCTACATACATTCAATTGAATGTAGGGCACGTATTCAAGGTGATATTCATTACATATTAGTTTCTATTTCCTCTCTTCCGAGGAGAAAAATAGACAAAATGCGTAGCGTGGATTTCTGTTACTCTGCACAAAAGATCTCGAATTCGGATAGAAAACTGAGAAGGGAGTGTCTTGACACTAGATTCTCTGTTTTCCATTTGTATAAGGCTAAAGCGAAAAAAACATTATTATTCAATGAAAATAGGTTTTATTTGGACTTTATAGAACATTTACATTAACTACAAGTAAGTACTATAGTTATCTCCTAAGTTTATATTTTTTTCTCTAGCTTCTGATTTGATCATTTTTTCACACATCCCGCTCTTATCTCCAACGCAATATAAAAGTTAATAAGAATTCTGTTAAATATATAACACTCACTTTTCAGTTTTACTCAATTTTGCTGGAAAAAAGATTGTGGCTTACGCTACAAGAATTTACACTACGGTCAACGGACACGGATAAAAGGGAAACAGCCTTATAAATACCGCGACTGAGATTAAAATATAATTGAATATATTTAACAATTTACACATTATACACGGTGTAGGCATTGAAAACATAATGATAAATCACTTCTTTCTCTACCGACCGAACATAAATCTATGTGCAAAAAGAAATATTTATGACAAATATTCTATTTAGCGATAATTAACCACAAGACCAGGTGAGGCCAGTCGTGGTGGATTGGCGCATGCGTGTGACGACTGTAAATGCAACAGGTCGTGGATTCGATTCCCACTCGCAACCTAACACGCAATGCTTCCAGAATTCAGTGGAAAGTAGGAAGCGAATTGTCTTAGCACTAGGCTCCGAATAGGCGGAGCACCCAGCTACATTCGAAATACAGCGTGAAGCTTAAAAATTGAAACTCATGGCCTTCTGTTCAGTTCTGTCAGACAAAATCAAAGTATCCGTAGAACAGTGTTACAGGCTACATCAAAATGACTTATCTTAACTTCACGCTTTATCCCTAGCGGGGTAGTCAGGGAGAACGGAGCGCCAAACGCTACAGTTGCAAAGATAATATACCAGAAATATAGAACCAGAAATTTCTGAGATAAATAGATAATATACGAGAAATATAGAACCAGAAATTTCTGAGATGAAAAAAATATTTAAGCTTTATAGCATTAGCATTAGAGTAAAGATAGATACCTATATACAATTAGCTGACTGACATTGATAAATTTATCTAATATAGTCAATGATAATAATATGATGTATGTAATTATATAATAGATTCTTTCACAATTCCTTTACCTTAACTCTGTATCCCGCATAGCAGAGTAGGCAGAGGGAACCTAGTGTTACCGCACCACCATTTCTCACTTTTCGCCAAGTTTTCGAGTCATATTTATTTTGTTGCCACTTCTATCCCCTATTATTTGTTACAAACATCCTCTAATACCGCATACAGTGGAGAAGGCTATAAAATCCAAGTAATCCATACAAAGCTTTATGGATGCAGACCATTCGGCCAAAATCTCTTGTTTTCGGTTAACTTTTTTAACCAATCATATAAACTGTTACCAGATACAGAAGTGCTGTTCATTCGATAATGATTTATTTCTGAAGTTTCACTCTACTTTCTTTTAGTTTCACACAGTGTCCTGCACACAGCAGAACAGGCAAAGGAAACCTAGTGTTAATACACTCCGTTCAAAACTTACAACTGAATTCTGGAGGCATAGCTTGTTGAATGGCGAATGTTAAAGAAGCGCTTGGTCTCGACGCAAGAACGAAATGAAATATTTCATTTTCTCAAGTTGGGAATCGAATCCAGAACCACCAGCCCCGAGAGACTTATTAATACTATGTTATGTCTGCTTTTTTTCACTCCACACATTTAAGAGATATTACTATTTGGTCCATTTAATTACCGATAAGGTCTGTTGTATGGAGGAATTGATGTGAAATTTATCGCAATCTATTGTAACGTTAATACATTAATTAAACTTAAATTGGTGAAAAAGAAATGAGATTAAAAAAGTTACAATAAATAAAGTTAATGATAATCGGCACTGTAATCTGCTAGATTGTTTTGATATATTAATACTCTCCGCTTCTTACGCTTATATTAACTTTAATAGAATAACCATAATAATAGTATTTGGTCAAGTTAGTACATGCATCACAGAGCATCGAACCACAGTGTGCAGTCCAGTGACCCTATTATACGATAAGCTTTGAAGATAACGCTTTGTTAGGGTTTATTGTTATGTTTGAACCATCGCGTCACAAATCTCAACTACAATAGTGATTGCTGTCTAAAAATGGTTTAATATACTATTTCGTTAAAGGTTATCGTTGTAGCACAGGGGGATGGCGACTGACCGTAATGTGAATGCTTTGAATTCGATTCCCACTTTGGACATTGATAATATTTATTTTTGCTCGGTCTGGCTGACAAAATAACGAGTTGAGCTTTGCAACTTGATACAATTTTTCGCAAGTTCAAACCTGTCGTGGTACAGGGACACACGTGTGCGACTGAAAGCGTTGTGGGATGTAGGTTCGATTCCCACTTAACGAGGTTTCGCCACTTAAAATGCAATGTCTTCAGAATTTGACGGAAAATAGAGATCGGAAGTGTCTTCCCTTTGCCTACCCTGCTATGTGCGGGATACACAGTGAAGGTAAAAAATACTCAACACAAAATGTCTGGTGAAAATTAGGGAACCGTCTTACCTTACCTTAAGTTCTCTCTGACTACCTTAGTATCAGGAAAAAGTATAAAGCCGCCGCAGCAGATACGTATTTCAAAACATTTTAAAATAAAGGATATAAATCAAAGTTAATTTAATGAAATGTCTAAATGTCTCTGTCTCGGCGAAAAATGAAGGGAAAATCGAAAGAAACATCATGTTTATACCGCCGCATCGCCTCAACTTTTCACTAAAATTCGGGACCATACGAAGTTGATCTTAAAACCAGAGCCCAGAGAGATCGGAAAACCACTTTTGTTATCTTTGTGATACATTTATATAAATTTTTCTAGACGGGCCAGATTAAAGAAAGATATGCTAGGCAGAGGAGAAAATGTAAAGACACTATACACTAGTGCTTAAATAGAAAAAAAAAATATTGAACTAGAAAAACACTCCGCTAGTAACGAAACAATTTTAACCTAGGATATATTTTGATCTCTGGCGATTTAATATTTAAGAGGCTTTACGTAAGTCGTATTTTTCCGTAGCAATTTAGGAAGATAAAATCACAAGCTACAAATTCGCGTATTTAGGATTAAGAAATTGGAACAAACAACGTTTTGGTTTTTTCGTTATTATAAAAGAGGATATGCCGGTCGAGGCGCAAGGCCATAAGCGTGCGACTGTAAATGCATGGTTGTATGTTCGATTCTCACTTGGAGGAGTAAAATATTTGATTTTTTCATTTCTTCAGGCTATGAGGCAAATCGCGGCGGTGAGTTCCGTCACTCCAGACGCAATAGTTCGAGTATTCAACGAAAAGCAAGGAAAGTGCGACCGAAACAATAGAAATGCATATCAAGACACTCTTGTACAATATTAAAAAGGTGCGGTAACCTAAATATTTCAAATGATACTTTTTCTCATTGTCGAATCTAAGGACAAAAACTATATGTACGTAATATTTCTCCAAAAACGTAAAGTAAAGTATCATGTACTACTAAATGTTAAAAAAAACCTATTTTATGTAGCAGATGTAAAGCCACAGAACACTGTGAGCGTTGAATGGCAAAGATAAACAAAAAATGTAAGCCGGATTATCGTACATCTGCGGGCTGGCCGGGTCGTAGGCGGCGCAAATTAAAATAGAAAATTCTAATCCACTTTTATAGTAACAAAAAAGTCTGGAATTCAAAGAAAAATGGAACTGTATGTGTTTTAGTTAAACTAGCGTCTGAGTTCACTTCACCTTATCCTATTTTTTAAATTTCTACAAGGTATGGATTTTAAAATTATTATTTTATAAAACAAAGCGGAAAGGAAATTATATTATTAAAGTCATCCTCGAAATAATATTGTGAATACAAAATAAGCATTTGCGTTTTCTTACATTAAAATGAACAAAAAATTCGAAGAACGTAGTACAGAATGTGTTGACACTAGGATCTCGTGCGTGACGCTTAAAGTATATCCAAACGACATATTTTAACAAAATCACGACATGACAAATTACAAATTTAATTACAAACAAAAATTATAGCTTATTTAGAAAACGTATAAAAATTTTGACGTAGCAGGACTCTAATAAAAAGAAGCTAACAACATAAATAAGTTGCAAAAAGCGTATAAAAATTTCGAAGTAGCTTGATGAGAACGTATAGCTTAGTGGTCAGAGCGCCTGGTCGGTTTCCAGGAGGCGTGGGTTCGAGTTCCGCTACGTTAAAATTTTTATACGTTTTCTAAATAAGTATTTTTCTTTCCTAAGTGTCGATTAACACCTTAACAATATAAAAAAAAAATATAGCTATTTAAAACGTTCATAATGATTAATTTATATTATTTAATCAATGATAATGATTTGACATTTCAGATATTTATTAATACGATGGTTGGGTTTTTTTTTAACTTCGGCGATATATTGATATATAACGGAATATATATTAATATATGTATATGAAATGAATTTTTAGATTTCCGGATAAATATATTATTCCACATTCAGATTTTGAAAAAAAATATATACAAATTATATATTATAAACTAATACTGTTATTGTAGTTATTAATCTGTGGACACCGTGGGCGTTAATCACCGGAGGCTGTTAAGGAAAATGGTGGAAAAAATCCCCGAAGTCGACTAAAGCAATTTATTTGGAGATCGATAAAACAGATTAGTTGGTTAGAAATGTCTATTCTCTTTATGTATGAAGTAACGAGCGTTGGGCTTGGAGGAAGTATTTAGTAAACATAAAAAATAATGTTTTATTTGGCTGTGAAAAGAAGTTTTGTGCTATAAAAAATATTTTTTGTTTTGATTTATTTATTAAAAAGAAAAATATATGTCTTAGACAGACATATATTTTTCTTATATATATATTATGAAATATTGACCGAAGAATTACGGAGGACGATTTATATTTTGTGTGTATGTAGAATACACATTTCTAATATTTAATGTAAATCTATCCTATTTATAGACCGTGAATTGGCTAATGCACCAAGTTAGGTGGTGGTGGTGGTGTTTAATATTCACTTTCATACGCGTCAATATAAGAAATGTAACTTTGTCAATTAATCATAGTTTAAGTGGGCAAGCATTTAGTCTATCGAATTACAGCAACAGCTAACAGCAACTTATATATTTGACGTAAGGCCCCAGGAAGTTAATCTAGCATACAGCTCAATCTCTGAATTCAAATTGCCCTCAGGCTTCAGACACCTAATTCCGCCGCCACTGCCCTCTTGAAGTTATATATGTCATCAAAACAAGTACACTGCAGTTGTAAATAACAAAATAAATCACACGATTACCGCCCGTATTCCATTCAAATAGAGGTCTAAACTATATACAAGTATTTTTAAACTTTTTTAAAGTGTTATTCACATTTAGGAAAGAAAAATACTTTTTTAGAAAACGTATAAAAATTTGAACGCAGCGGGACTCGAACCCCCGCCTCCTGGAAACCGACCTGGTCGGTTATTGTTTATTTATGTTTTAATTTCATATAAAGAGCTATATGCAATTTTATTAATACACGATGATTTATAATCCCAGACTGACACTTTAATTTAGTTACATGTAGGTATAGATTTTGAATAAGTTAAAACTAATTCATTTAATTTCAGTTATATTAAAATATAAAACATTAAATATTCGTACGTACAACTATTAATCCTAATAAACTCGATACGACTGTTAATCCTAATAAACTATAGGGCTTGTTTATTCCTTTTAGTTTTATGCAGTCGGGGTTTTGTTTTTTTTTAATATTTTTTTATTTTTCACTTTTTTGTTAGGGTTTATTAGGATTATGAAATAAAAAAAATATAATGATAATCATGACATACCTTTTTGAAATGCTTGTATTGACCTCTTGAGTTTGATACCCATATTGTGGTATTCGAATAACAATTTTTTTTTAAATAATGGCGTCCCACACCCGCCATGATTATTTATTTAACGTCACCTATCCAAGACACTTAGGTAAATCCATTCAGTGGTTCTGGAGATATGTGCTAACGCATCGTTTGCCTAAATATAACCTAACAAAAAATCGAGGCATTACAATACTAAATTACTTCCAGTTAATATTATAAGAGCAAAAGTTTGTGACGATGATTAAATGTTTATTCCACTTTTTAAACAAACACTAATTAACGGATTTACATATTTTTTACAGCAATCTCAAAAAACTTGCTCAAATTTAAAAAAAAATCCTTTGTATTAAATAGTTCACTATCGTTCAACTATCGTGGAAGGCTATAATATAACGTTAGAGATTTCGATGAAGCCTAATTTCAATAATTTATAACGTATTTTATAAAAGCACATAAAAAGATTTTGGTATAAAATACTATTTTCATACAAAAATATAAGAAATATATATTTATTTTATCAGACTATGATATAAGATAAAATCAAACATCAATTGTATGAGCCGTCACATTTCCCGGACATCCATCTCGACATCTCTATTTCCGGAATTAAAATGACTATAATGTTGCATCATGAAATGAAAGAGTATTAAATCATGATAGAGTATTAAACAAAACTACTATATTACGGCAGTTCTAAATTAAATTATATTAGCTTCACGCTGTATCTCGCACACAGCAGGGTAGGCAGAGGGAACCTAGTGTTAGGACACTCCGTTCCCCACTTTCTGCCGAATTCTGGAGGCATTGTGTGTTGAGTGGCAGAACTCAACGCCGCGCTTAACCTCGACACCAGAGCGAAGAAATGGAAATATAAATTTAAGTAAATATTTCATCTCCTCGAGTGGGAATCGAACCCACAACCAGTCAGTTTTGCAGTCACACCTCGTGCCGCTGCGCCACGACCGGCCTTAAAATTACGGCAGTTCTGTTTTATACATTGTAGCACAATGTATAAAACAGAAATGAAATGTGTCATCACTGATTCCTTATTTCTGTTACACAAGAATTAGGTGTAATATAACAGCAAAAATTTCAATGCAGGATTTCTTTTCGTTGCTGTCACCTTTATTATTCCATATCGCATATGAAAAATATTTGTTAAGTATTTACATAGTATAACTAAGATGTTTATATTTTGATATTTTCTTAATGTAGTTAAGCTATAGAGGCCGTCATGAGGCAGCGGGACAACGTTGTCTGCTCTACCGAGGCTGTCGTGGTGCAGGGGCGCAACGATATGACTGTAACGCGACAATTGTGGGTGCGATCCCCACTTGAGGGAATACATTATTATATCTTAATATTTAAATTTCTTCGCTTTGGCATCAAGACAAAAGCTCGGCTCACTCACCATCTTAACCCTAACATAATCACCCTTACAAAAAATCAAATATAAACTTTAAAGCCATAATATATTGTAACATAAATTATGTATTTAAATATATTTTATAGGAAGATTGGAAGTGTCAGCACCACTTTAAATGAAAACATAGATTTCGTAGCCTAATACAATTTTTTTTTTACCAGAAATGAAAAAGTTTTTTTTTAAACAAACAAAATAATAAAATTATTGTTGTAATATAAAACGCCATTTGTCGAGAACGACGCACGCACACATAAATCTATCAAAGGGAAACCGCCGCATACGTCTCATTCCGAAATCGAGTCGTAGGTATTGGCGGCAAAGTTCAAAGTTGATTAGACTTTAGTAGTATTTTTGTAGTAATAAATGTTTACGTTATTGGTATAGGCAGATTTCAAAATAATTAAGTCAATAAAACTTGTAAAATTTTAAATAAAATATTTAATACTCCACTGTCATATATTTACAACATTTTTGTCTAAAAGTTTACAACCCACAGCGGTACACACTTTTTTTTATGAAAGGTCACAAAGCGGCGCACCTTCACAATTTCAATTCCATATTACATAAAGGATATTCTTAACTTAACCTTGCCATATTTGGTACACTTCCTTTTCCTACTTTCTGCTTAATTCTTAAGGTAAAGCGTGTTGAGTGGCGGAACTCATCGCTGCGCCGTGCATACGAGAAAAAAAATCATTTCCCGAGCAGGAATCGAGCTCACAACGATCGTACTTACAGTCACATGCTTGTGCTCCTGCAGCTTTTTTAACATTGTTATTTGAATATCTACTGTTTTATTTTTAATAAGAAATGGCTATTATATAACAAAAATAAGTATTTTTGTTAATATTTCTGTTCTTCAGCGATGTAAGCGGTAGCTGTTTGGGATGACATAAATAACTGAGGGAGGACACAAGGCGGTATTACGAGTTTTTTGGTTAGGGTTCGTTGTATATTTTAACTAAAACGTAGCATTTTTTTTGAAAATTACAAAAAAAAGATAATAAAAATGTGCAATTATTTTGAAGCTCTGATAACGTCTACATATTTTAATTCAACATTAATCAAATGTATAGCAGAAAAATTCTTGACTATTATAGATTAACTGAAAATATTTACAAAAAAATAATAATAGTTCATTTTCAGTAAATTTATTGGTTAGGTAAAGCAGTATGAAGTAAACCAATAAAATAAGTCGCTATTTTCTACAACTTCCTCTTATCTAAAGACACTGTCTGCTGGATAGCAAGACTCAACGTTAAATTATTTAACCAAATCTGAGGAACAAAAATATATTAAGCACGTGACTAAAACGATTTATTTATGCTTAAAAATAAAAATATGCGAAAGTGTTGTGGGTTAAGTGTTTGACTTAAATCACCACGTAACAGAAGGAAATCAATAGATAAAATAAAAAGAGCTTTACACTGTATCGTAAGTATAGCAGGATAGGCAAAAGAAAACTAATGTCAAAACATTCCGCTCAACAACTTACATAGCATATAAGCGTCGGAACTCAACGCCAAACTTCACCGTTAAAAATAATAACAAGACAAAAAAGTTAAATAAAGTTGTAAATTAATTACACGCGGTTAGCGGCACACGTTTCGTGTTGTAATTTTGTTTACTCTTATTCTCTGGTGATATTAAAATGCAAATATTTTCGTTACCACGACTCGTTTCTGTTTCCGCATCCATGTAAATTGTTCGCTTCCAGTTGGCACGTATTTTATTTAGTTATTATTAAGTGTGGAATATGTAGTGTGAAAAATGTGAAGAAAGTGAAATTGTTAGTTATGAGTTGAGTTTCCGTGTATGATTTATATGGAAAATATAATGTTACTAGAGGGCGCGCGCGGCTTCGCCCGCTTATTAGGAGTGAATTCTAAAAAAACTACGAAACACGTGTTCAATAAAATATTTTTAACAGTTTGAATTTACATTTTTATAAAAATCGGTGGCAATTTAAAGATTTTTCCATATAAACTTTCAACCTCTTATTTGAATCCTTAGGGGGTGAATTCTTAACGAACATCACGAAACACGTGTTCAATGAAATATTTTTAAGAGTCTAAATTTCAAATTTTATAAAAATCGGTACAGATTAAAATAAAAATCCATACAAACTTTCAACCTCTATTTCATCTCTTTAGGGTTAAAATTTTTCAAATTCCCTTCTTAGTGGATGTCCAGAATATGAAAATAAACATCTGCCCAAATTTCACGTTTCTACCACCAGCGGTTACAGCTCTGCGTGCGTCTTACCTCAGTCAGTCAGCACAAGTCCTTTTATATATATAGACAAGTCCTTTTATACATATAGATAACGTCATACTGCAAAAGTGATGTTTGCAGGTCGACACTTCCTCGTGGAAATAATTTATTTTTGTTTCCTCGCTCTAGCAAAGTAAAGCACGGTGTTTTTATCGAATATGGAGAAAGGAGTGTTTTGACACTAGGTTCTTTTTGTTTATGCAGCTTAATGTGAATTAAAGCGGTAATTTGAAAAAAAAACCTTAATGTAATTAGTAGTTCCATCATGCATCATCACAAATAACGAACTTAAATAGCTAAGTAAAGACTACTATTTGTTTTGCCAAAATGTCATACTTTTTGTAACGCGGCCAAAACTGTTTTTATGCTAAACCCGAAATGAATTTGAGTCTAGTACTATTAGTAACAGTTAAACATAGCAAAGCCACTACGGCACACTTGTCGAATATTTAACTTTTTTTTATAAATCAATAATGAAAAAAAAAAATTAGCTTCACGCTGTATCCCGCACACAGCAGGGTAGGCAGAGGGAACCTAGTGTTAAGACACTCCGTTCCCCACTTTCTGCCGAATTCTGGAGGCATTGCGTGTTGAGGGGCAGAACTCAACGCCGCGCTTAACCTCGACACCAGAGCGAAGAAATGGAAATATAAATTTAAGTAAATATTTCATCTCCTCGAGTGGGGATCGAACCCAAAACCAGTCGGTTTTGCAGTCACACCTCGTGCCGCTGCGCCACGACCGGCCTCAAAATCAATAATGAAATTTAACTAATTATAACTTAGCCATAAAAATAAATCAAATACAAAATACACAAAACCATTCAGTACTAAATTCGATGTAAACACATTTCAGTATCGAGTTTATCGTATCGTAACGTAAATAATGTGCTCCCAGAAGAACAACAAACTTTGATAAAACGGAACGGGACAGTCTCTTTTTATTCTGACGATAAAACTTAGTTCATCGAGTTGTAGAATAATTTTTAATTGCACAAATGGGAGAAGCGAGCTTTTACAGTCATAGCAAGAATGGCAGCGGAAGTCATTCAATGCGGACCTTGTCTCGGAGACTTCATAGAACTTCGCTTTACTAAAGAACTTATTTTAAACATTTTTTTAGGGTCCTGTACCTCAAAAGGTAAAACGACAACCTTATAGGATCACTTTGTGATCTGTCTGTCCGTCCGTCGAGACCATTTATGTTAAGATTAACTTACAATACAAATAAAGAAAACAAAATAAAATTTACATGTATTTCATACAAATCTTTTATATGTTGTATTTTTTCTATCATTTATATTTAATACAAAACTAATGCATATGTCAGCAAACTTTAATTTGTCAATATATCTTGTTGTATATATAGTTAAATTGTTACCAAAGCCTAAACAGGCGAGTCCGACCCGCATCTAACCGGTTTTTTTTTTCAATTTGAATAGTACTTTGATTTTTAGGCTGTTTTATTATGTTCTCGTACAATAAAATGTTTACAAAATCGGTATTTTCATTCGCAATCCTGTACATTGACCTAATTAATGTTGGTATATTGTTTTAGCATCCACTATGGAAACTGTTCTCGTCTACAACGAAGAATGTCTTGGTTTTAAATATTGAAAATTTTGTATGTTTAGCTTATTGATTAACTAATTCATTATTTTAGCGGGTAAATTAGCTTCACGCTGTATCCCGCACACAGCAGGGTAGGCAGAGGGAACCTAGTGTTAAGACACTCCGTTCCCCACTTTCTGCCGAATTCTGGAGGCATTGCGTGTTGAGTGGCAGAACTCAACGCCGCGCATAACCTTGATAACAGAGCGAAGAAATGGAAATATAAATTTAAGTAAACATTTCATCTCCTCGAGTGGGGATCGAACCCACAACCTGTCGGTTTTACAGTCACACCTTGTGCCGCTGCGCCACGACCGGCCTCAGTCGAGTCGGCCGGCTTTACACGAGTTTCCTTTCAATAAGCAACTGCCTCGATTGACACAATTCCATTGCTTTTGCCAGCGATTATTAGCTTGCTGTTAATAACAGATAATTATAATATTGTTATTATTGTAATAAATGCTAATATTCATCGACTGTACTGATTTGCTTTCGTTAGTTTCGCATCTATTAGATAATGTGTGAATGCATTAAATTAATAAAATGTTACTGGTTTGATAGAGTCTGACATTAACCTTAGCACTGTATCCATATAAGAATTTCTTTTGCAGTACGTACCCTGGGGTACGAGTGTACTTCTATTTAAAAACAAGATTACGAAAGGATAATAAGGTTTTATTAAAAGGTAATTTGTTAGAATTATTTTTGACATAAATTTCAGTTTTATTAATAGAATTTATCATACTTATTTAGAAAACGCATAAAAAATTTGAACGTAGCGGGACTCGAACCCGCGCCTCCTGAAAACCGACCAGGCGCTCTGACCACTAAGCCATACGTTCTTTTTATACGCTTGTTACAATTTATTTATGTTAGCATCTCTGTAGGGAGATTTTTACAAATTTCTGCTACCCAAAGATAATTACTAAGAATTATCATCTGGCAAGAGAGAATACTATTTATTAAATATTACTTTAAAAATATCACTAAATTTGCGCCACAATGGCCTCTGTGTACCATAATTTGAATCACAAATGCAAGTAAATTAGAATAATTATTTTTATGTGAACCAATGTACCTGCAGTCCAAGTTGTCTCGGGCACTTACATATTGTCTTGTATGATTCAAAATACTTAATAATTTGTTTTTATCATACAATCATCTCATATATAATTATAATGCTTGTTTATTCCTACATTTAATATTATAACTATAACTTAATCTGAAAAAAAGTACATAACAAGAAGGAAGCGGAAAATTGTATTAAAATTACTTTATTATATACTAATTTTATTTCTAACAGAGTACATTTTCAACGTCATGCTTACTGCGTAGCATTGTTCGAGAGTTATGTCAAGAAATTTCATATATAAATGTGAAAAGCACATTTTACCATACGACATAAACAATATGTTGTATGATGAATAGATTTTTCGGGGATTTAGCTCTAAAAAAATCTATAATTTTTCATATAAAAAAAATTGTACTTGCATATTTCAGTATGTTTTTAATTTAAATTTCGTTTCCAAAACGATCAATTTTATTTATATTCAATATCGGCAATACATAGGGCACATGATTGTGACTGTTAACGCGACAAGTTGTGGGTTCGATTCCCACTGGAGTAAATGAAATATTTAATATTTTCATTTCCATGCTCTAGTGACGAGGCAAAGCGGGGCGTTGAGTTTCGCCAATCAACACGCATTACTGATTGCGACAGAAACTGGGGAACAAGTGTCTTAAAAGTTTTAGTTACTTAACGATTATGATTCCTGCATAAAAATATATAAAAGATTGGTATATAAGAGATTAGTTAATATGTGTATTAAGGCGATGCTTGGCTGTACGTTTCGTAACTAGTAGATACTTCGTCGGCACTAAATCAAATGACGTAGCGCAAGCGTAGCTCTCTCATACGAGTTAGTTATTTTGAAATGTATTTATGTTGGCTACTTCTTATATAACAGGATTTTAGTTGCGAATCTATAAAAGTCTGTTAGTTCTTTGACATTTAGAAATATATATAAGACTTGTTAAAATTATATTAAAGTAATTGTAAAGATTAATAGAGAACTGTGTGTACTGTCGCTACCTATACTATTAAAAATATGAATGATGTTGTGGTGATAGTGGAAATAAACTATTCAGTAATAATGATACATACTATGATAAATGATATATGACTAAATATTTAACGTAATACACACATGTGTATGTGTCAAAATCACCCAATGCTCAATATTTATAAATAAATTAATAATACATTAGTAATATACATATATTACTATACAAAAAAAAAGTGTCATTATACTCTATTCTCAACCTCTTTGGTCGTTTTGAATTTTTAAAAATTTTAAAATAATAAATTAAAATTATAATTTTCAATAATAATTTTCTATTGTATTAAGTATTTGATTTTAAGTAAACTTTAAAACGATGCTCCTCAAGTTAGTGGTTGTCCTATGAAAATTTTCAAACATAATTAGATATTATTGTGCATGCCTATAATTTTAGCATATTGACAAGAACATATATAAAAAATATTCGAGCAAATTGGGGGAATCTCTCCTTTTTATTGAAATCGATTGAAAAGAAATGCATCGATGAGAAATCTAACTTTTGATACCCATTTTAACAATGTTTTTCTTTGTAACTATTACAGTATAATTATATTTTTTTACCAAAAAAAACAACTTGTTCAATTTCAACCGGATATCATAATCAAAACCTAACAAATTTTTCATCAAAATATCCTTGAAGTATATTCTTTCAAATAAAACAAGAATAATCGGATTCGGTTGGTGTGACATTGAGTTATTCGTTCATTCCTCGCGCACGTACCTAATGCAAATTAAGGACTTATGTGATTTTCTCCACACCACTTGACCACAGAGAAAGCACTTTCAACTTTCCTTTAGCAGCTTTCAAATAAAAATCATCAAAATCGGTTCACCCAGTCAAAAGTTCTGAGATAACGAACATGATTTTAAGAAAATACTGTCGAATTGATAACCTCCTGTTCTTACAGAAGTCGGTTAAAAAGAACAATACATCTATCTATTAACCACGCTAAAGGTATAAGAAATCACTGTAGGAGTTTAATAAATATGGCAAATGTTAGTATGTCATCATAATAAATCAAATATCCAGTAAAAGGCTTTTTATAACCGAAATCTTTATCGATAGTAAATCAAATGTCGTAGCGGCGTCGTAGCACTTTCATAGCACTTACTTTGCAATTTACAAACGCACAATACGTTTTCTTTATATTATTTTATAGTTAAGAAATATAAATTTAAGTAAATATTTCATCTCCTCGAGTGGGGATCGAACCCATAACCAGTCGGTTTTGCAGTCACACCTCGTGCCGCTGCGCCACAACCGGCCTCAAAAGATATAAAAATAATTATATTATTATCACAGTACATTTCGTCTGTCAAATAGTGGATCATTACGCCCTAGCTACTGTGACCCGGCGCCTGCGAGCCGCAGATAAAACCAGCCTGTTTAATTTACCATTCCATCTCAGTCCATAAAAAATAGTTACAGTATTAAGGTTATTATTCACTAAATGCAGTTCTATAGCTGCATTCAAAGATGAAATGCGGTATTTAAATCTTACCCAAAAGACAAATAAAATACGGTAATGCACAACAGTAAATGATTATTATTTTCTGTTTACCATTGAACAGATAAATAAAAAAACTATTTTCGATACAAAATATTTCTTTTTTAATTTATTATAGATAACACTAAAAATATGATAATCTTTTCGACAGTAAATTTAGATTTTTACTGCTATAGAAAACCACAAAGCAATAGCTTCAAGTTATCAAAGCTTCAAATTTTGAAGTGAACGACAGTAATAAAGGATTGACTAGAATTAAATATCAGATACCCTGTATTATAGATGCTGATTGGCCTATTAAGCTTTACTCATAATTTTGTTGAATAAATTGGGCTGACAATTTAAAACGAAATGCTTATTTAGTTACTTGATTATCTAATATTGTACTTGTTTGCTTTATAATTTTTTGGTCATATTACTTAAGCCGCACATAGCAGGGCAGAGGGAACGTAAAAACCCAGAGTAAAATAAAATTGTATTAATAAGAAAGTAGCATCTTACGTCTTACTTTACTATTACACCATTTATCATCAAATTCTGCAGAAATTTTAAAAAATATGAGGATTTTTCAAAAGCTTGAAAGTTTTAAATATTTTATTTTATTTTATCACAAAAACAGGGGTAATACAATATTTTCTCTCTATGCCAACTTTGTTTAATTTAGTTATTTATAGATTCAAGGGGGAAACGGAAAGTTAGATTCTCAGATGACACTGTTTAATGAACTATACAGCACTTCCTTTATTTATGTACTTAAAATGAAAGCTATTAGAATAAGTATGTATTTAGAAACTATTTCTTAAAAATTAGATATTATTTTATTTTATTACATAATAATATGCTCTGTTAATATTGTACTGAAGCAGTACAGTACAATATTAATAGAGCTTTAAAAACATAACACAGGTAAAATAACGTAATGTTACAAAAATATATACATATAATAAATAATTAGCTTTATGTATATTTTATGAATATCAAATCAATCAATCAACGTAGGTTGTATTTTTTAGTTCGAAACAATCAAAATTTTTTGTAGAAATTACGATAATGTCGTAAAAAAACATATTAGAATATTACAGATTAAAGTAATAAAAAAACATATTAGAAGTCAATAAATTCTGCTTATTAAATCAATAATCATGTATTTTAAGCAGGCGAAGCCGTGGGCGGGTCGCTAGTCTTACATAAAAATAATGAAATAAATTTAAGCCTCTTGTTATAGCTATTATATCAATATTTTTAACCTGATTTCAAAAAGAGCATCTTGTTATGAAATAAAATTTTGAATATCATCTGAGAGATCTTCAAGAAATACTCAACTGACCCTTAAAAATATAATTAAGTTTTTACCCCTTCAATATTCAATTATAATTAAAATCATTGTAACACTAAATGTACGTACATATATAAATTAGCCTCTTCATAAGAAATAATTAAAGTGCATTTTCTGCGCTGTAGAGCTTGTAAAGAGCACTCTCCCTGAGATCGTGTCATCTCGTAATGAGGTCACTGGATATTGACTTTTTTTTGGGAAAATCTATAAACAATGTATTTTTAAAAAATTACACTGTTTAATTATGCACTTAATTATACTCACTGTAGCCAGTCGTGGTGCCGGGGTTCAAGTACATGACTGTAATCGTGACTGGTTGTGAGTTCGATCCCCAGTCGAGGAACAGAAATATTTATTTAAATGTATATTTTCATTTCTTCGCTCTGGCGTCGAGGCGAAACGTGATGTTGATTGCTGCTACTTAACTCGCAATACCTTCAGAATTCAGCGTAAAATGGGCAAGTGAGTTTCTTAATACTAGGTTACCTTTGCCTAACCTGCTGTGTGGGGGATACAGCGTGAAGCCGATTTTACGTTTGTACAAAAAGATTCAAAAATTACTTTTTGTTTTTATTTGAACAGACGAAATGAGTGTTATAATGAATTTTTGAAATGGGAGGATTAACTGATCCTGTGGGATTGTACTTTATTTCGTTGATTCGTCCATTGTACCGCAGACAGGAACATTAAATATGCAAGCGCATTTCCACACGACAACTACTAAATAATATATGTGATATTATGTATGGTTTGCGAACTTATACAAGTATAAATATTTATAAATATTCAGTTTAGTTAGATTTATAATTTGATTTATTTTGAAGGAAAGTCCTAGTCGTATAGAATCGTATAGAAAATATAGAGTAAATTATATTACAAGAGAATAAACGAATATTTAATTATGATTATAAATAGATGCAAATTAAAACATATATATTTTACAGTACATTTAATTAAATATAAAAAAATATATTAAGTGTTATTATAAAATATTCTTTTTATTAATAAAAAGTTAAAAAAAACTGTTAAACATTTAATATTTTGTGTAAAACCGACTGGTTGTGGGTTCGATCACCACTGGAGGAGATTAAATATTTACTTTGCTCTACTCTCTACCTTATGCTAATCAAGCGACCGTCCTCCGGTATCGTCGATAATGTCCTTTCTAAAGTCAACTGAAGTCTCCCTCTTATTTCTCATCAGTCATTTTCTCAGTGTTAGCAACCCTACTTTTTTAACAGTAGATAGAATGTTTTTGCCTTGGAAGTCCTTGGTTTCTGTTTTAGTTTGTATATCTACTGTTTTTCGAAATGCGTAAAAATAATTATGATTGTATGCATAACATATCACACGATCTAGAGATAAACAATCTTGACAGATATAGAAGCAGACGAACAATGAAGTGATCTTATAAGGGTTACGTTTTTTATGTCCGTAACTTTAAAGAAATGACCTTTACGTAACACAGCGGTGTAATTGAAAATATTGATAAAGTTAATAATTTTAATAAAATTAATTGTATATTTTTACCATTTTTAAAGTGTCAATCCACACTTAGGAAAGAAAAGTACTTATTTAGAAAACGTATAAAAATTTGAACGTAGCGGAACTCGAACTCGCGCCTCCTGGAAACCGACCAGGCGCTCTGACCAGTAAGCCGTACGTTCTCATCGAGCTACGTCGAAATTTTTATACTATTTATGTATGTGGTGTGACGCGGGTGCGACAGCAGCCCGGACAGATGCGCTTGTTTGCTTCACTAATTAGCTAAGCCTCTTACTGTCGACTTGCCCTTTGTTCTGTGGTAGATCAGAATGGGGGTAAATATTGTCATTGCTTTGACGATGGAGTTAATAAAGATTGATTTTCTACGGAAAGCTACTAATAATAATAATACCTACTTAGGAAATGTTTGGCACTGTTCACCATTTTCCATCGATTCCTGAGGACATTGCGTGTTGATTGGCGGAATTCAACGCCGCGTTTACCAGAGCGAAGAAATAAAAATATAATTTTAAATAAATATTTCATTTCCTCGAGTAGTGATCGAACCCACAACCTGTCCTTACAGTGCACGCTTGTGCCCCTGAGCCACGACTGGCCTGAGAATACCGATAATTAAAATAAATAGCGAATATATTTCACGACTTTAATATCAATATCAAACACATAAGCTGTTCATAGTCTACGCTATCAGCATATAATATTAAAATACACGTCTCTTATAATTTGGTAATATATGTATGTATGAGACATTACGTTCTTATCTGAGCCTCAGGTGATCAAATTGGACATTCAGCCTACAAACTGGTTTAGCCAGTGAAAGGGGTAATTTAGTTTACGTTACAGACTGGCCTTAGATGTTGAGATTAAAATATTTAGTTTACGAAAATGTTTCAAATAGTTACTAAAACAAAATTATAATCATCACCCGATCGGTGAAGGTAGTAAATCATGTCTTTGATTCACTTTGGAGAAGATATTTTTATAATAAGGGCGCAGGTTCAATTTGTAGAAGCTATTTAAAAAGTTGTAATTTATTGCCACGTAGACTGGGCTACCACTGCAGTTATAAAAGCTGAAGTTAAAGAATCTTTATGGAGTATGCTAGAGTTACTAAACTAGGACCATGAAAGTAAACTATGTATGGATGGATTATTTTCTGAGTTATGATTCTACCAGATGACTTTAATCTGCTGCGAATTCCACTCTAGATGTTTTTCGATAAATAAGAAAAACCTTAAACTTACTTTAAAAAAACCGGTTAAGTGCGAGGCACACACTCACCGAGGCTTCCGTACCAATTCCAGAATAACAAGTAATAAAAATTGACTAAATTTGCGAATATGCCTACAAAAATCATTATAAACTTATAGATAGTTGTAGTTCATTTCATACAAAATGCCAATCACTCATTTATATTTTTTTTCTATGAAATACCTATATAATTTTTACTTTTCGATTTTTTTCTATATTTATTTTGAAAGTTATCACTTTGTACTAAATTTTATAACTGTAGGTCCACGGAAAGTACCCTATAGGTTTTAATTACATGCATACACAGATGCATCATAAAATATTTTGATAGCGTTGGCTTAGAAGCTTGGTTTTAAAAATTAAATATTTTTTATTAATTTCATTCTAATACTCTCTACGCGATTTTAAGACAGATGGTCTTGATCGACAGACGGACGACAAAGTGATCCTATAAGGTTCCTGTTTTTACCTTTTAAGCATCGGAACCCTAAAAAGACCGTAAATATTACTTAAAAATTAAAATAAATATTTATTAATAATGAATACCAGCAATCATATAATATGATGAAAAATACATATCTAAATATAAAGAAATAAATCGCCCTAGATAAATGTAAATCGTATCTGTGAATCAAACCTCTACTGACCTGAATTTCTCTCATTGCACAAGTACATTTAACATACGAGTGCGACGCAAGCATGTATTTCCATCATTTGGCAGCATTAGTTGTCTCTTGAGAAACGTGCGGAAATTCACAAACACCGTAATAATATTGTCGCTCGCAAAGAATGTTGGCTAATTAAATTAGTGGACGCTAATGAAGATTTATATTTGACATTACCTTTGAATTTCTTTAACTTTTTTTTTATTTGAAACAACTGAGGCCAGCTGTGGCGCACTGGCACAAAATGATATATCTGTAAACGCGACGTTGTCGGTTCGATCTCCACTCGAGGAAATGAAACATTTATTAAAATTTTGATTTTCCCTTCTTCAATCTATTATCGAGGCAACTCCGCGTTTTGTCTTCTTACCGAACCGAAGAAATGAAAATATTAAATGTTTCATTTCCTCGCCTTGGAAATCAAATTCAAAACCTGATGCGCCTACAATCGTATGCTTGTGACCCTGCGCCACAACTGCGCAAGTTATTAAATGTTATATTTTCAGTTCTAGTAACGTTAAAAACTAATTTCTAACTTTTAAGTCAATTATTATTACATATGTTAATTTCGTATCCAATCAAAAAGGTCACAAAATTCCGCCAATATATTTTAACATATAAAATAACAATATGTAAACGTTACCAGCATCTATTAATTATCCAATTCATACATTCGATGTTGGAAAATGCGAAATTTCTTCGAAACTCATTCATTTAAGTTAATAACCGACTTTTGTACCGCATTTCAACAGCTAAAATGATTCATATTTTGCAAAAAGCCTACTTTTCTCACAATCTATTCTGTTTCGATGCCAGTCGTGGCTAAAGGCCCAAGAATGCCCTTCATCAACAAGCAGCCAGCTCCCCGCCAGCGTTGTCAGAAGACCAACAAGCCACCCACAGTAGAGTGACAGCCGGCACTTCTTCAATATGTGAAAGGGGTTACAGACATAATTGGGAACATCTTAAGAAGAGCTTCCATAAAAACTATATTCAAGCTTCCTTACAAAAATTGGAGCCAATTCTTGAGACCAGTGAAAATTCCTTTACAGTGTGCATACAAAATAGATTGTGACTGTGCCCTATCATATATTGGTCCAATAAAGAGAAGCATCGGTGTTAGGATGAATGAACACCTCTCCGATATAAAGAAAGTTCATTAATCGAAGTCAGCTGAGTGTGAGCACACTGTGGATAAATCCAGCCATTACATCAGGTTTGAAAAACCCCAAATCCTCGCTAAGGAAAAAATATATATTCCTAGAATGAGCTAAGAGGCTATTGAAATATAAGAACATCCTAATTTCAATAGAGAGGACAGTTGGAAACTTTCTGCCACCATTTTGTAAGTAGGTCCCATCCGTAATAATTATGTCAACTTAGAGACGAATGCCACCTCCATCTATTTGTGACCACGGACTACTTCAAATTATTTTAAACGTCGCGTTTCCAAAAATGTACAATACTAAATATACGATACTAAAATACTAAATATACATAATATTAATCCCGTTAAATAGTTTCATTTAAAATGTGTAATAATCGTGAAAATCAAAGATCAATTTGACCCACTTTCTAGTATCCGATTGAGTCCGATCCGAGAGATTGACCGACTGAAATTTAGATTATATCTTCAATTCTGATGACAATGAATTTATATGTAATCAATAAAATAAATAAATAATAATAATCAGCTTCACGCTGTATCCCGCACACAGCAGGGTAGGCAGAAGGAACCTAGTGTTAAGACACTCCGTTCCCCACTTTCTGCCGAATTCTGGAGGCATTGCGTGTTGAGTGGCAGAACTCAATGCCGCGCTTAACCTCGACCACCAGAGCGAAGAAATGGAAATATAAATTTAAGTAAATATTTCATCTCCTCGAGTGGGAGTGGGAGTGGGAGTGGGGGGATATAATCAATATTGTTGTTAATCGAAAATGGCCGATTATAATAATTTTTGTGCACAATTCAGTTATAATGGTAATCAAATGAAATGATTTTATTTGTAGTTTACAATACAACATGAAAAAAAGATTGACAAGCTTTTTCAATTTTTTTAATTAATATTTTATTATTTACATATGATATTTTCAATTCTGCACTTTAGTGACAATTTATAATATTTGTACCTACGTGACGGTAGATTATTATATTCGTCGTATCTGTTCGATATTAAATAATATTAAAAATTTCTTTATCTCGATTTTTGTTACTGGAAATAAATACTGAATTTAGATTAAGTTTTTTTTTAATTTTGTTATATATTTTTGTAATACCTTTTGGATGACGAAATCTATCGCTCCATTTTATTTTAATAAACTAAGAAATCATTTATGAACATATCATAAACCTAAAATAAACATTTCATTCATCGTCTTAAACTACTACAATATTAAAAACCAAAACAACCATTTAACAAAAACTAAACTTAAAACTACACCATAAACTTAAATCTCTATAAATACCCAGTAATTTAATTAAGCTGGATTCCTCGCAAGTGGGTGGTAGTGGGACAAACTTATCACGTTGTCTGAGAATTCCCGTGTGCTTCTTTAACGGCGACTAACAGTTACCGCAGCGACGCTATTTAGTTATGTTACCAAAGTGAGCTTTGTATGCTATAATTATACTACTAATTTCCTTATATGTAAGTAATAACTTTTTTGGGTTAAAAAGAAAAATTAAATCACTCTCTTGTTGATTTTAAAAATTACTTGTTGTGTTTATATCTAAATGTCATCCCAATTATCTTAACTAGACTGGGAGGACGAAAATAATTTTATATAAAATGTTCCCGTGAGTGTATTATTTTATATTTAACAACGAAAAGAACAAGTACGTATTACTAGATTCTTTATTCTTACTTAACTATTTTAAATACAAAAATACCAAATCAGATTTTAACCTAAAACTGTATTCGATTGGGAACGGGCTTAGAGTTCATTTTATGTTGTAGAAGTAAAAGCCAGAATTTTAATAGCGAAATCTATCTACAGTTTGCTAAAAAATCTCAGTCTATGTAGAACTGTTGAGTAGCTAGTAGCTAGAGATGTTTGGGCAGTGGAGGCGAGCATTACGAGCACTTTTCCCTGCAACGCTATGGCACAGTGAATGCATGCAATGCTAAGAAGTTTCTTCTCTTTTTGTGTATGATAACGTACAACATATTAAATACTTGATTTTTTAATAATAATTTCATATAATAAAGTTTATATCGAAAAGTTTACAACACAATATATATATATATATATATATATATATATATATATATATATATATATATATATATATATATATATATATATATATTTTAACTTTTACATCTTTACAGATTACAAATAAATTCCACGTCGAAAGGATAATATTTTCTTTTTATAACAAATCTCATCTCGAGAATTGAACAGAGGGTAAGGAATATTCATAATACCCTTTTCAAAAACAATTTACTTATTTTTTGCAAACGGAGTGTATATAATATTGAGTTACTTACACTTAGTGGCATTAAGTAACTTACATTTACACTTGTTTCGTACATTTCAAACTTTTCTTTCATTTAAAAGCATAGTGGGTTAAACAGGCATAAAGACTACGTATGGTCGTCAATATTATTAATATTCTTTTTTTTTTGCTGCATGCCGTATTCTGCACACAGGGAATCTCATTAAGACACTTCCGTTTCCCACTTTCCACCGAATCTTTGAGGCATTGCGTGTTGAGTAGCAGAGTTCAACGCAGCGCTTTGCCTGCCTCGAAACGAGGAAAATGATTTTTTTTTAGTTGTATCAATGTTAAACTTACATGTAGTTGTTGCTAGTGTAGAACATTCACTAGATGTTTTGGCAGCTAACGTCAGAGCGCTTGTAGTTAGTTGGAATGGTGATTGTGCCTTAAGTGTTGCAGTATCTGATTCGTATTGGTAGATATTTGTTACTGAAGACTGAGATCCCCATGAAACTATAATATTTAATAACCGAATTTTATCATCGATTACTTCACTAAGTAATGTAGCCTGATTTTTTTGATTAGGGACTTATTAATAGGACAAGAAGCAAATGAAGCATAAATTGTAGAAACAGGAGTAACTGATCTTGATTTGGATATCTGTAATAATGTTTCCGCCCTAGAAATATCTATCAGATCGTTAAGGTATATTAGAATTTCACAATGATATTGTTCATTATCATCGTCCTCATGAGCTGAGTTTTCTATATTAAAACTTGTTGTCGAAATATCATCTGGATGACCAACATCATCAAGTAATGTCTTGTTGAGAATCAAGTTGAGAATGAATCAAGTTGAGTTAAAATTCAAAGTCAAATATGTCTACAGTGGTTACATTGTTCCATTCAAAACACTTGGTACAATGAACATTAAAAAAACCAATTCAAAACGGACGTAAAAACACTATTATGCCGAGTGTATGTCAATACCATGTTTAAACGACCCAAATACAAGTCTGGTTGTATACATGTGAAGGCCATTAGGGCTATTTTCTGAATTCACTGGCAAAAGCATATCTGCTTGAAACATCGCTTTATTTGCGAGTGGATTCAGCGGTAGTGGGTCTGAGTGAATATGCTTTTCTATGAAGCCAACAGACAACATTTCGATTAAGATTTCAAAAGCATAAATGACTTCGCTAAGTATAATACATTTTGAAATAGCTTGGTATAAAATTATTTGGGTACACTTACATATTATAATTTTCTTGATTATGAAATAACTTTCGCTCGTTAGTTTGAATATACATGTGGAATAAAAATCTATGAATTATCACCTTACAATTTTCTAATATTTTTTGTCACAGAATGCCTTATTGTCACTTATTTATAAGAGATAGATATATGGCGTCGCAGAGTTTATTTTAGATCTAATAAAATTTTATATATTTGTCATACAATGTCCTGATATATAATAAGCTACATAAATGTGCATAAATAAGCGCACGCTCTTAAAGTAATTTTAAAGCAATTCTATGGCATTCCTTATTTAAGGAACGTTATTTCATTATTTAAGGTTAACTAGGACTTACACCGTAATGTTATAGAGCCTGTAGCACTTCTGAAGAATGCAGCACTCATACAAAACAAAAAGAAAGTAAATCGGACAAGTATATTCAAAGATCTTATCGTTTAACCAAATAGACAAACAATCTCTTCTGCTTTATTATATTAGGATAGATTACTATGAAATTATGCAAATTTGTGGCAATCTAATGTATAAACTATATTTATTACAGCCAAAGTTAATCTAAATCTGTTCAGTAGTTTTAGCCTGAAAATGGAACAAATGTTTGTTCCATTCCTCTTACAAAATTTCACACTTATTATATTAGTAGGATAGGATGAGTTAGTACGTTATCGTGATACAGTATTAACGTGTCGGATTTAATGCAGTAGATGTGAACTTTGATTTGCCTTTAGATAACTTTTATATTATTGACTATACAAAGTATCGACTTGAGGCCGTCGTGGCGCATTGACAGAAGTGTGAGACTGCATATCGACGGTTGTGAGTTCAATTCCCACTCGGGGGGGGATATTATTTTGTTCAGTTTGAAAAAATGTCAAACTGAACAAAATAATACATACAAATACTAATATCGATTACTTAGCATTTAGGCACTATATTACACGAACTCGTTAATCCTACTATGTATATTTCTCTAAATACATAAAATATGTACTACTGAAACCATTTCTGAAATGGTCAAGCAGTTAGCTTCAGATTCATACATTTATCTTCTAAACGAGTACATTCTTTACTGTTATTGGTCTTTAAATGTCTATTGACTGTGGTTTTAAAATAGTCCGTTTATAAGTATTCTCTTTGTGTCTATTTAAAAAAAACTATTTGAATGGTTAATTTTTATTAATGAGCTGGCATCTGTAATTTTATACTTTTATATAGATTCTATCGATTTTTTTAAATCTTTTATGTATGAAAAGTAAAAAAAAAATATAATTAACCAACATTTGTAAAATTTTATTATCCCGCACATATACCAGGGTAGGCAGAGGGAATCTAGGAACCTAGTGTCAAGACATTCCGTTTTCATTAAGGCACTTCCGTTTTACACTTCCGACGAGTCCTTGGGGCATTACGTGTACAGAAGCGAAACTCAACGTCACGCTTTGCCTTGTTACCAGAGCGAGATAATAAAAATATTAAATATTTTATTCCTCCAAGGGGGAATCTAACCAAAAAACATCGCGTTAAACTAACCAAAAATATTTTATCAACTAGAACTATTTCCTTTAAACCAAATTCTTCAATTTTATAACATTAGTATAGAGTACAGAAAAGCAAGTACAGAAAAGTATATTTAATTTGTCTATAAATTTAAGTGTAATTATATAACATTTAGTTCGTTTATAAATAGTTAAAATAACCATCGATATATTGGCATTTGCCAAAGCACTTTAAGCCAATACCCAGACGGATAAAGTTTGCCCGACAAGCCGAAACAAACAAATAAATCCAATCGTTTAAGTACTCTGACCGACCGCTGTGTTGTTCTATCGAGATTATTCTACGCTTACTATGGAAAGATTTACGAATTTGCCGTATTAGTTTATAAGTATTATTTAAAATATTTTATTTTATTAAGATTCACCCTGTATCCTGCGCATCGCGATCAAAAGACAAATCGCTATGTTGCATTTCCGAATTGATGCAAAATACTCGATTCTAGGTTATCTTTGCCTTTATGCAGGGTTTTCTCCTCTCCTTTCCCAATTTTTTTCACGTTAGTATTAATATGGGGACAAACAATATACAAAAGCTAAAAAATAATTATTAATGTTAATAAAATTGCGTATAAATTTGAATATGGCAAGCCACCTAACCAACGCTGCATCCCGCGTACAGCAGGGTAGGCGGGGGAACCTAGTGTAATGACGCTCCCGTTTCCCATTTTCCGTCGAGTTCTGGAGATATTGCGTGTTAAGTGGCGGAACTCAACGCCGCGCTTTGCCTTGGCACCAGAGCGTAGAAATGAAAGTATAAATGTAAATAATTATTTCATTTCCTCGAGTGAGGATCAAATCCACAACCAGTTGATTATACAGTCACACTTTGTGCCCCTGCGCCAAGACCGGCCTCAATTTTTTAAATTTAATTATATTTTTAACTAACCAACCAGCCTTTTGGATACTTTTCAAGTGCACTAGCCAATTAGAATGCGTTCACGTCCTGTTATGTCTAAACCGCTATATATATATATATATATATATATATATATATATATATATATATATATATATATATATATATATATATATATATATATATATATATATATATATATATATATATATATATATCTATACTAATATTATAAAGAGGTAAGATTTGTATTTTTGTATGTATGTTTGTATTGTTTTCACACAAAAACTACCGGACCGATTTCAAAAATTCTTTCGCTATTAGAAAGCTGCATCTTCACTGTCCCACATAGGCTATATTACATTTCCAAAAAAAGTAGAC
>JAATLQ010011605.1:15002-31210 GCA_013421005.1 Heliconius erato x Heliconius himera
ATTTTTATTTCACACTTAGTAAAGAATTTATTAGGAAGCATATAAAGATTTACACGTGCGGGATTTGAACCCATGCCTCTTGGAAACCGTCTAAGCGCTCTGACCTACTAAGCCATATGTTTTCATTGAGCTACGTTGAAATTCTTATATATCTCTCTTCTACTCATCTTTCATAGCTAAATTGACATTAAAAAAATATTAAAGTTGTGTATTTCAGACGGAATGTATGATTCGTAATAACCCTGGAAGTGTGTACGGCTTTGATTTCGGCACTATTCGTAGGAAAGAGACTAAAGTGCCCGACACATATAAAAAAATAAAAGAAATTCAAGATTCACCACGAGTAGCTTTTGTTACAGGAAAGAGACTTCAAACTGTAGACTTTGGGTAATATAAATGATTAAGTTTCAACGACCAAAATAAAAAGATCTGTTAAATGTTGTACATCCGTTGTATCGAATTTATTTTCATTTTCAACTTTTCTACTCACAAACAGCCGTTTTATTACAGTTTACGTGATAGACAAATACACTGTGATTTCATTTTGTAAATAGTATATAAAACTCTAGAAAGATAAAATATCCAGTTTGGCAAGAATTCATAATAAATAAAACCTAAAACTACTACATAGTATTATACACAGGATTCGAACACCTATTATTCGACCGATTCAGGTTGAGCCTCGTCAACGGATGGGTTTTCCCATGCTGCAATTGTTTTTTGTTTTGAGCTTTCGACATCACAGTAGACACCACATTAGTATAGTCGAGCGGGAAGGGCGCGGGCGGCGGGCGCTCCGCCCCCGCGGCCGCCAGCTTGCACTTCTTGGACGCGTCGGCGGGCGGCGGCGCGGGCGGCGCCGAGCGCGCCTCGAACTCCTTCTTGAGGTTGCGCACGAGGCCGGGCGCGGCGCGCGGCAGGTCGCCGTGCGAGGCGGCGGCCAGGCGGCGGCGGCGCGGGCCGGCGCGCAGCCACGAGTCCGCGGGCGCAGACGCCGACAGGCGCCCGCCCCACGCGCACACGTCGCCGCCCACCGCGCTGTCCAGCGAGCTCCACGAGCCCGCCTCCTCCGCCCGCGAAAACGAACTGTATATAGCGTCACTCGCTTTCACTTTCACGTCTACTATACCACTGTCACTCTTCACTATATCGTCACTGTCGATCACGTTCGGGATCTCGTCCCGCCACGGCTCCCCGGGGTCCCACGTGTGTATTTTGTCCGCTTCCGAATCGGTTTCGGAATATTTCTGTCCTGAATTCGTCTGCGGCGAGCCCTTGGCGGCGTCCGGGCCGGCCTCCGCGCCGAAGTTGAGGCGCTGCGAGCGGCGCGGCGGCTCGCGCGGCTGCGAGGCGGTCTCGATCTCGTGCACGATGTGGCGCACGGAGGGCGCGCCCTGCCCCTTGAGGCGGATGATCTGGTTGGGCGACACGCTGTAGCTGCCGTGCGCGCAGGGCATGAGCATGTGGCGCGTCTCGGGGCAGGCGAGGTGCTCGAGCGACACGGAGGTGGGCGGCAGCAGCTCGGAGGCCAGCTTGGTGTCGGGCGACCAGGAGCGCGGCCGGCCCGGGTACGAGCCCGTCAGCGCCAGCACCAGAGGCGTCGGATCCGTCATCTTGTTCTCCGTCTTGGAAGCCGATTTGGGAGCTTTTAGGTTGGTCTCCGATTTGGACCTCTGCAATTTTTCCTTATTTTTCATTGCGTCCAGTATTCCCTGATAAGTTTCGAGTTGGTTAAGAAAATTTGTATTCGGTTTGATACAACTCCTTTTCGCTTTGACGTGTTTCAGAGCTTTATCGAAGTTCCAATTGAAAGCTTTCATAGCGTACGCTATGACGACGGAAGCGGACCTACTTATTCCCATTTTGCAATGCACGAGAACTTTCGAGCCCTCGGTTTTAGCTTTGTTTATATACTTAAAAGTATTATCCCAATGTTTTAATAGATCAGTCTTTTCGTCGTCGTAAACTCTAATGTTCAGGTAATCAAACATACCTGGAAAAAAATTGTCTATTTCTCTCGTCACATTGAGTATGTGCCTGACCCTGGAAGGAAAAAAGTGTTCTGTTAGTCTCTTGCGAGAAAAATACTGAGCAGAAAATCGTTTCGTTCGTACCCATTCCTTTGCAACTCCTCCAAGTTGCTCGCATTCCACTCGGATCCAAGATAGACGTGCTCGAATATCTCCGTTGGAGCGTCCATTTGCCCGAGGATGGTCAGCATTTCTTGATCTATGAAGGACTTAAACTCGGCCAAGTCCATGTCCAGGTCGTCTTCGAGGCGGCCGCGGATAGCCTTGCTCGTCACCTCGTCGAGGTCCACGCTCATCATGATCTCCTTCAGCGTACACCTAATCACGCGCTCCGTTTCGTCTCTTTCGCGTGGTCTGATAACAAAAAAAACTTGATTTAATGAATACTGCGTGTAATTGAGTAAACAGATAGAACAGAGTATCACGACACACTCCGTTCTGCGCCTACCGTTCCGTTCTAATTGAATTTGTGACATTGCTTTAAAAGCGGACAAATGTAAAAAAATGAACTGCCTTGAGTGGAAATTGAACCCATAACCATCACATTTTTAGTCAGGATAGGATGACCTCTATCCGATTACGATATTAATGATAATGACATACATAGTTAAAAATAATATCAAATTAAATAATTAAATAAAATACTTAAATAATAATAAATAGACATTATATAACAAAAATTACAATTTAAGACATTTTTGTTACGCTTCAGTTTTTCTTTTGATCCTATCTATAATCTATTGTACTATAATAAAACCAAAAAAATATGCATTAATTATAATTTGCTAGTATTTTAAATAATAATTACATATATTTACATTTAACATGCACCTAATACGTTTAATTAGCGCATTTGCCAACTCCGATTCGTTTCGAGGTCAAGAAATGAGGTCTAGGTGCTGCTTACTGTACGCGCTGTATATTACAATAAGGTTTTGGTTCAATTAGTATATGAATTGTTACTGAACGTGGCACTGTTTTAGGTGCTGATTGGGTTTTAGATACAAAAACAATTAGAACATTGTGCAAATTTCATCTGTTTGGACTATGCTTTAAAAAAAACAGGTTGAATGGAGGTCGGTTTAAAACACAGTAAAGTGTGACTTTTACTAAAAACTGTTAATATAATAAATCAAATTTAAATCGGCTTCACGCTGTATCCCGCACGGCAGGGTAGGCAGAGGGAACCTAGTGTTAAGACACTCCGTTCTCCACTTTCCCTCGAATTCTGGAGGCATTGCGCGCTGAGTGGCGGAACTCAACGCCGCGCTTTGCCTTGACACCAGAGCGAAGAAATGAAAATATAAATACAACAAATATTTCACTTCCTCGAATGAATGGGGATCGAACCCACAACCAGTCGATTTTACAGTCACACTTTGTGCCTTTGCGCCACGACCGGCTTCATAATAATTAATGTAATAATATATTAATATAATAATATATTAATTCTCTATCTATATCTATACTTCTATGTAATTATCTATATCTATACATTATAAAAAATAGGATCGGTATATGTACATGGAAGACGTATGTCTTCCTATAAAAAAATCTTATTGGTGGCATTACGTAATAGAACCAAAAACAATGATTGCTTTTTTGCTTGTTTGTCTGTGCGTTTGTTCACGCTAATCACAGAAACACCTTTACCGATTTAATTGTAGTTTTCACTGTTGTATTTTGACAAGTTATTTAATCGGTTTGTAAAAAAAAGGTTATAACATTTTAAACAATGTAATAATGAAAACGAAAGTAATGTAGATAAGTAAGTTAATAGTTTTGTAGTTTAAGCAGGCGAAGCCGCGAGCGAGATTAAATAATAAACTCATTATTTTTATTTTAAACATTACAAAAGAGAGATTTGATCCTACAATTTTAAGGTGAATTAATTTTTTACTCATTATACTACATGTAAACACCGATGTACAGTACCGGTGATGGTTTGCCCTAATGTATCATAATGTTTGGGATTCGCATGATTCTCCATTTTCTTTATTATTTTCTCATATTGACATATTAATATAGTGTTGAATTACATTTATTTATGAATAATAAATATCGATGTTAGTAAGAAAATACAGGGTGGAAGTGTCAGCGCTCCTTTTACGTTAACAGCATATAGGGTAAAATATTTGAAACCTATACCTAAAGAAATTAATCAACCAGTTTATACCTAGGATTTTTCTTCATTTCACGATGTTTATCTATATCTGTATTTCGTATGATGCAGTTACGCATAGATACCAATAACGCAATCACATACTACTACAAAAATACTACTAAAGCTTAATCAACTTTGAGCTTTGCCGCCAATACCTACTACTTGATTTCGGAATGAGGCGTATTCCCTTTAATAGGTTTATGTGTGCGTGCGTCGTTCTTAACAAAAATTGTAATTTTTGGGAAAAAAATGTATTAGGCTTTTATAGAGTTTTTAAAACTCTGGTTTCATTTAAAGTGATGCTGACACTTCCACACCTGTATATACGAAATATCGTATATACAGGTGTGGAAGTGTCGACGTTACGAAAATCATCGATGTTACGAAAATAATATCGGTAAAATAAAATGATATATAAATGTTGTGTTCTCATTAAGAAGGAACTAGAAGTAGCGGATAATTTGCTTTAGTCGAAGCCTAAATACAAAGTTTCGATAACATCATCGAGCGCAAGTCAGTCACGGTGCATACTTGAGCCGCAGCGAGTCGGGCGAGGGCGGGCGGCGCGACTCCAGGCAGTCCATGGCGTGCCACTCGTTGAGGCACGAGCGCTCCGAGTCCACGCGGCGCTCGTAGTGCGCGCACCACGCGTGCGACGCGCCGCCCGCGAAGTGGTTGAGGGCGCGCGCGCGCGCGCTCGCGCGGTGCAGCGTCTGCAGCGCGGACCTGACACACACCCTGTCATTATCTATATTATATTAAAACACTACTATATGCACTACATCAAATCTTTTTGTGCCCTGAGAAACTTCTAAACCAAATTTTACCATTTCAAGTACTATGGAGTGATAAATAAACAATTCCATTTTCGATTCCACATCTATTTTAGACAATTTGTAAAAGTCCATTAACTAAAATAGAAGTACACAATGAAGTGCATTCCGAGTGCGCTACAACTAATCATCACAGTCATTATGAACGATATAATAATAAATGCAAAAAATCACTTACCACATGGCCTGAACCGACACAGGCTTGAATATGTGTTGCTGATTGCACACACACACGCTAAATCCTCTGTGGACAATGAATCCATAATTAGTTATTGTTCCTAGCCTCATAAATGTGTTTAGCGAACAAAAATGGCTTCTGGCAATGTAAGGATCGCAGTAACGTTATCTTTAAAACCTTAAAACCTCAATTGAAAACAACAATAAGTTTATCGTTAATGACAATGATTCGGTACAAACAATGGGCGCTAAAAGTTGTGTACAACAATTGACACATTTTTTTTAAAAATGAATTGTGACTAAGAAAAAAAAAGGAAGCTAATTAAAGCTAATTTTAATAAACATTTAAAAGGAAGCTAATCATACATGAATAATTTAGGAATATACTTTTATAGAAAAGTTATTGCGCAAGACCATGAATTATTTGAGGTTCCATTTCACACAAAAAGAATGACAAGTATACCTAACCGATCTTTAATAAAGCAAATTTTAAGCATACTAATAATGTGTTTTATTAATAATAACTTTTACATTACATTGATTCTTTATATTTTATAAATACTAAAACGAAGTTCCTATAGTATTATTTTCAATAGATTAGTAAGAAGCGCAGTGAATTTATATTTAATATTTCACATCAACTTTTGATATTTATTATTCAATATAACAAAAATTGCTCAACAAATAAAAAATAAAAATTATTATTAAACGACACCTTTGTCTATTCATAGGATTTTAGTTTAATTTACGTTTATGTTAGTAAAGTTATTTAATATGTTTAAACGCGGCATACACACGGCGGATTTCAACGAAGGTTACGCTAACTTAACATTTTAATCAAGGGCATTCCTATCACTTGCAATATTCTTCGATTTAAAGGTGTACGTATTTTACGGTGTAGTACTTTATATCAAGTTTACACTGTTTTGAAAGTTATTCATGTCTTGATATAATGCAATATGTTCATATTAATTTGAAAGATGACAAGAATAGAACATAAGGGATGGACAAAAAACCATTGTCATTACGAGAAGAGGCCATTTTTTGCTTACCCATCTCCGTCCAGTTTAATGGAAGTGTCTGCGAGGACTCGCAGGACGAGCCCAACCGTAGTCCGCTCGTTGCAGTCGATCCCCAGCAATGCCGCCTCGTCAACGCGACACACCACTACTAAATACCGCGTTCGACCTGGGTGACCGCTTTCCAGTTTCACCGCCTATGCCAGAAAATATTTTAAACTTTTCTTCAAATCATAGAGATGTACAGACAAATTCTAGTATTTTGTCCCTAAATTGTCTCTTTATACTTGCGAAAATAATGTTAGACTTTTAACGTAAGATGGCATTGTGAAAGAGAAATAATATATCTTATTTATTTTTAACTATTACAATTAAAATACCCCAAACATATACAAATTCATGCATACATTACAATCATAAACAATTAAAGTTATTCCGGTTCACAAATAATCGTAACGAGACCAAAGGTTTGTTCTTGAATAGAGTGATATTCTTACCATTTTGAGCGTCTCCTCCGGGCGCACCAAATAGAACATGGACTGTAAGTGGTGATGGATGTCCGGCTGAGGGTGCGCTCGCGCAGGCGACTGCTGCTGGTCGTTGCACCCTTGCTTTGCGCCACCCAACACCAATGCTGCGCCCTTGTTCGCAAAGTAACACTCATTGAGACTGTAACAAATCAATCGGCAATTGTATACTAAATCTGACAATGAAGTAGTCACATAGATTAAAATGAGAAAATTTGTTTAATTATATAAGTACATGTTTAATGATGTTTTTAGTTATGTGACGGGTATTATATTAGTTAAATAGAAAAACGTTTATTCAATAACTACGAAGTTCAAATGATCATATGTTTGAAAGTGTAGTTGTATTTCCTATCATAAATTTGATTTTGGATCAAACAAAAGGACAAGTCACACCGTATCACTCCGTTGTTCTCTTTGACTTGCACGAAAATAGAAATATGTAGAAGCGTTTGAAAATAAAAGTAAAGATAGTTGTAAGAGGTTATTGCATGAAAGCAATTAAACTCCCATTTTGCTCAACTATATAACTACATCACAATTATAATTAAAAGCTTTAAATTTATTCACTCGGAATTCAGATGTTTTAGCGAACGAACTTAAAAAATTAAGTATTATTAAGTTCTGAAATACTTTAAATTAATAATACTATTATAAACTCTAGCTACTAGAGAAACCTGTATATTCACATTCATTCTCTTTATATGAAAAAAGTATATACTGTCAGCTTTGTTGGTATTGAAATATCATGTTGAAAGCTGGACATTATATGCTATATTACAAAAGCAATAAGTAATATTTCGTCTCATTAATTATCCAGTGACAGTTAAGTCTAGCTACACGTAGTACCCTGCTAGTTAAGAGGCCTGTTGTCCTTCGAACAAGTTTTGAGCGCTCTTACTAATTATTCGAGTGTAATCACTTTTTTTTAAATATTGCAATCGCGAAATGTATGAATGACGCCATTTTTAGTAGTTGCGCCAATCCATTTTGGCGCGGCGTTTACCTTCCTTTCACCGGAGCGCGACGCAGGCGCAACACCGAGTCGGGCCGAGACTAGCTGCGGAGAGACGCGCCGGCTGGCCCTTAAGCCGTGGGCATACCTCGAGTCATTACGACTATTACTCATTGCAAACGTAAGCAACTTACTAAGTATGATAATGGGTAACATACATCACTATACAGTAATACTAATTCATTAAACATTCTTAAAAGAAATATTTTATACCGCTTAAGTCTACAAACTTTAATGTTGTATAATGTAAGCCTACAGTGTTTAATAGAACCATAAACAGATGAAGGTTGATACTTAAAATAGAACAAGTGGCGATGTTCACTCAGTGACATTTAGCTTAATACGGGAGGTGTCGTAGGGCTTAAAATAAGGTAATAATCGATATATAATTTTACATATGACCAGAATGTGTATGTATACTAAACCTTGTTAAATTGTAGGTAACATATGGAAAGTTAAATCTATAAAATCTTATGGAAATATTGATTAATATTAAAGCAAATTTACTTTGACAATTTCGTTTCAGAAGCAAGGGCGGTTGCTCTCAAGGTTCATTAAAAATAGAGCGGCGGTGCGATGCCAAAGCTGCGTTGCCCGCTTATAGTTGCGCGTATATTAAAACGCCGCTTCTGCAATCCGCTTCTTCACATCGCTTTACCCAATTTAGGACAGCGCGCGTCTCCGCCACCAGCCGTGACGTCGGTACGCGGCCGCGTCAAAACAATACCCACGATACGACGCGACGCCTTGAACAAATTGTCAAGTTTCACTATTTTATAATTATTTTTTTTACATGTATGATGTATGAACATATTCTTAAAAGTAGGTTAATCGCTTTATCCTAATACATCCATAAATAAATAAAGGAAACGTTCAATGCATTTCGTGTAATTTTCCTTATTTACTTAATGTAAATAATAATTTTAAGAAATCCTTGTATCGGTTATTAAAATATTTATTGCAAACGATGTATGAAGGACCAAGTCGTTGATTTTTCTTAAAAAGTTGAATATATATTTGTCTTGATCATTCACTGACAAAATAAGCATGTTCAATATAATTATTAACAATTATAATTATTAATATTGTTATTAAAACAACTACTGCTAGATAAGCAAATATTTTTTAAACTTAATAGTACTCCAATTAAGGAAATGACTTCTATCATCCATTTTACGGACATTGTTGGCGGTACTCTATATTGACCATATCAAGAGCGGGAAAACGAATACATACATTTCAAACGTTTCCATGAACAAGAAACGAACAAAAGAGCCAGAAGAAGAGAGAGTAGAGAGAAGAGACACTTAAAACCACTGTACCACGATGATTATCAACCCCTTATGTTTGTCTTTTTTCAAAATGCCCAAAAATATCAACAAAATGTCCAATTTTGTCGATATGTTTGTGCATTTACATCACTCCTTAAGATATATTTCCACAAACTGAACAAGTACTAAATTAAATTTGTAAACAAACACAGAAAACACTTTCCGTAAAAGAAAATAAAAAAAATATTAATAAATATTACCTATATGCGACCATTTTTAAAACTAAAACAAATGGCACTATACGTCAACTACACATGTTTAAATATGGCACTAACACAAAAAGTAAGGGTATGTGATCGCAATTTTCTTGACGGATGCGGTCGGCAGAGCGGCACACGAGCCGTCGAACCCACCACGGCGCACCATCCGGCGCGTCCCGAACCACTACCGTATGACACGCGCTAGGCTCGGACACTCCGCAGTCTGCTGACTGCTCAGCAGGCCCGCCGAGTCACGTCACTGCTTCCCTTTGAACCGAGCGCGAACTACCGCGTAAATATAGAAACTCGACGCAGAACAGGAACATGAGGCGCTCAAGAGCACGCTTCGGTTTTAGTTTGTTGCGTGTCATGTATTGTTATTGTTTTCAAATTAGAGTGCACATTAGGATTGAAATATTAACAAATAAATGAAATTAGTTAATTATAGGCCAACTGTAATCTATACTAATATAGTAATATCTATACTTACATTTTGTTTATGAATATTTGAAAAACAAAGAATTCTATTTGTACATTTTAAATTTGTAATAATCGTGAAAATCAAAGAACTTATTATATTTTATAACGTATCTGTTTATGTCACTTGCACTTCAGTTTTTCTATTTAAAAAAAATATACAAAAATTAGTTAACAAAATAATATCTGTATGATCCTTCGTAGCACCCCCATTTTTTATTAATATATTTATTTTGATCTAGTGGGAATCGTAATCATGAAACTATGTGCATCATAATGAAAATGTGTTGTAATTATTGTTAATAATAAAAAATGTTTATATAAAAATAAAACCAGCTCTTTTCAACGAATGAATAATAAACGATTGAAAATGTCGGGTTCTGAGACTAAAGCTTAATAAATCACTTGGAGATTTAAAAGAACCGCTTCCTACTGTTGCTGCGTTGAAAGTTATATGCACAATACTTTGCCTAGAATAAAAATATAGACGAACTGTTATGGAATTAACAGTAATTTAGAACGAATGTAAATCATCATTCCAAGACACGTATCATTTCTGTAAGCAATCATTATTAAAATAGAACATTTTCATTATTGTTTGGGAAGTATATTTAGTAGAGATGCAAAATACGAGATGGGTGCGGAAAGGAGTGTTGCTGCCGGTAACAGAGTTAACGGTACCCTAGCTGCGTTGTTGAAACGGCGAAACGTCAGCACAGCTGCACGTTTGGTCGTACATAATGCAGTGTTGGTACCGAGACTGTTACATGAAAGGTGAATGCTGTGGCGATGTGATCTCTTCGTAGGATATGCGGGGTCAGCTTAAGTGATCGAATCCGCAATGACGAGATATACAGAAGTGCAGGCACTAGCGATCTACTACTACTACCGAGGATGTCACGGTGAGCATAAAGAAGAACGTGATCAGATGGTTTAAGAACGTCGAACGAAAGAGTGATGAAAGAATGGCAAAAAGATTTTGTAGAAAAAGTTAGCGGTAAGAGAAGTAGGAGACCTTCAAAAACACAGTATCAAAGATACTGAAGGAAGGGCGTGTAAAAAGTATAAGGACCCCCCGGAGGGCATGTATTAACAGGTGGATGACAGTGGACGAGACGAGATAGGTATGCAGAGATCGTAGCGTTTGGCGCTCCGTTCTTTCTGACTACTCCGCTAGGGATACAGCGTGAAGTTAGATTAGATTAGATTTCATACTTTACGTTACGTGATTGATAACACACGGAAGTAACTGAAGTTAACGTCGCCTGGTCGCTGGTTACATTAACTATTAATCAAAATTCAGTTCAGTTATCAGTTAATTATTAAGTATATACTATATATTATTCAGTGTATCGTTTTTGTATTATTTTGAATAATTTGAACTATGATGGACACAAGAATGTTATTGCGGAAACTGTTAGAGAAGACCTCGCTTGATAGATACAACTATATTTTACTACTACTACTACTAAGATTTTTCAAAAATATTCCTGATAAAAAAATGGATTGTTTTTGAACGGATTGTTTTGGACAAAAAATATAAGTTGATCTTATTGTTATATGTTAAATGTTTAAGGTAATAAGGATTATAAATCACTTTTTCCGGACTTTAGTGTATTTTCAGGCATGTTGGTAAATTATAGCACTTTGCACTATTTATAGAACATTAATACAATATTTGCAAAAAGAGTAATTATATCGATAAAAATGTATTTAAAAGTGAAATTATGACATCGCGCTTTGTTTCGGCCATTTAAAGATTGTAACTGGTTTTCGTAGAAAAAATAGTTTAGTTTTTTTAGAATATTATAGATTATTGATTATGTATAATATGCGAAGTTGGCTCTAAATAAGGTTGTGTTAGAAACTAATTATATATTAGGACCTTCAGATTGCATACATTACTGTGGACTGTAAATAAATATTGAATTAGTTTTAGTGTCTTATAGTTCATTTTAAAAAACAAAAATGCTTAATAAGAGTAATCTATACATATAATAAAATTGTAACTGATCGCCGTCCATACATGGATGATATTATAAGAAAATCTATTTTTCGGGACATTCAATCAATGTAATACAAACCAAAACAATGATTTTGAAAAAAATTCTGTTTGTTGGTTTTTCTGTTTGTCTGTACGTTTGTGCACGCTAATTTCTAAAACGCCTTAATCGATTTAAGTGCAGTTTTCACTGTTGTATTTCAGCGAACTTACCTTAGCATTTATTGTTTGTTTATATAAATCAGTTCATCATCGGTTGATTCGACAATATTGTTACAAAAAAAAATGTTTTATTAAATTGGTTTTTTAATGTATGGACATAATAGTCTATAAAATGATAATATTAATAGAACTCGAAAGTTATTCATATTAGTAAATAAATAATTGTGAATTTCTAGTAGGCGAAGCCACGAGCGGGTCGCTAGTGTTAAATATATTTTATATACGATTTACTACACGATAAAACGATGTCCGGGCGTTTATTTTTTTAAGTAAATTCACGCCCGAAAATGCGGCGGCGGCGGCGGCGATTTATTATTTATTTTATTTTTACAATATTGCAAGCCGCGGGTTGGAGAGCGAAGTGAGCATTGGGCGGGGTTGGATGCTATTTAATATATTTAAATTTTAACACAATAACTTCTGTTTAATAGTTAGTTCTGTTTGTTTGGATATGAAACAAATAGAGCCAAAGTTAATAATACGACATAGTACAAATTTTATACAATAGTAAAAATGAATTTAAATGCAATGCGAAATACGAATGTAGAATCATTTTAAATTTAAGATCGAATGACATTTGCTTATATAAAATGATTTCTAAAATCTGTATAATCGTATATGAATATATTATTTTAATCCAATACCCAATGAAACAAGCATTATCTGAACCGAATTACTCAGTGAAAATAAAAAAGTAAGCTTTATACAGGGTGGAAGAGGCAGCGCTTCTTTCACGGAAACAGCATATAGGGTAAAATATTTCAAACCCATACCTAAAGAAATTAATCAAGATGCCTCAACAGTTTGGACGTAGGATTTTTTTTTCATTTTTTTTTCATTTCACGATTTTTATCCATACCTGTATTTCGTGTGACGCGATTACGTATAGATCCCAATAACGTAAACATTTACTACTACAAAAATACTACTTAAGGTTAAACAACTTTGAACTTTATCGCCAATACCTACGACTCGATGTCGGAATGAGGCGTGTGCGGCGGTGTTCCTTCGATAGGTTTATGTGTGCGTGCGTCGTCCTTACAAATGGCGTTTTATTTTAAAACGACAATTTTATTATTTATTTTGTTTGAAAAAATTACTTTTTCATTTTTGGGAATTTAATTTTTTCTGATTTATATTAGGTTTTTATAGAGTAGTTAAAACTGTGGTTTCATTTTAAGTGGTGCTTACACTTCCACCCTGTATATTAGTGTATATTAGTGAAAAAACCCTGTATATTAGTGAAAAAGAATGAATGTATTAGAAGCAAACTTCATACTCTGATTTATGAATTTAGATATATTTTAACATTAATTTTTTTGCAACAGATACATCCTAACATCAGGCATCTTTTTATACTTCAGTAATAATAAATCAGGCAAATAGTATTACCTACCTCTTGCTGGCACGATTTCCGACATCTTCTTCAGAAACCTCATTAGCTTTTTCTTCTTCTTCATCCTGCTAACAAAATAAAGAGAATAATTACATACTATTTAATTAACATGGCGGATATTATTTTCATTGTTATCATCATCATCATCTCTTCCAACTTCCTCTGCTCTTGTCAGTCTATTATAATTGTATGTCATTCATAAAAGTAATAAAAGGTGATATAATTAAAAAAGTTTTTTTAATATATATTTAACGAAATACTTTAGTGTTAATTTTTTTAGGACGCTGTGCGCAACAGGTTTTCGCTGTCTGTGCCTTTCTTGCTCCTGCGTTTATCTTAATTTAATTTTGGTTTTTGTAAAGTTTGAGGTAAACACTGATGGTTCTATGCGCAAGGTTCCTAAATAATAGCGTTCATAAAGGCTAGTAACCCCTTCTTGCTCTCATGAAGGCAACTATCATTGTCAATTAGATGTTATGATGTTTTAAGGGCAAGAAGAGCCCTTCCAAATGTAATTTCGTGAGTTTGAATATTTTGCACTCCTTGTCAATATTCGGGTTGGTTGTTGGTAGTGGTCGATGATGTTGATTGTGGTGCAGTTAATTAATAAACAGACAGCGTGTTGATGGTGTTAGTTTGGGTGATCTGAGATAAGTTTATGGTGTTGGCGGGGATTCTATTTGAGTGGAAACACCCGCGTACGCGATGTTTTCATGGAACGACTCGTCTGTTGGGCTTAGTAGATTCTGTCATAAACTTCGCTGAGCACGTATTTCACGTCTAGATATCTAGACATTTATAAGATCTGGCTAGCACTTGATTGACAGCCGTCACGAGATTTTGGCTAATATAGTATATGCAAATAATATAGTACATTGCCTTTGATAATATGACCATCATTGCGATTGCCCCAAAATGGTTCATTAAAGCCTCGTCCACGACAACTCTTGTGGACCTTTCTGCAATACTGTTTACCAGAATAGAGGCGATCATGCGGACTCTGATGCATTCGCTAAGTCTCGCTACGTCAGTAGCTGTAGTTGTTATCAGATCATTATCAGAAATGAAATTGTTGACCACCCAGATGGTTAGTGTTAAGTGTATGTGTAGTGTTAAGTATTCTGTGTTCCAGTGCTACCTCCGTACATCAAGCTATGACGAAGATGTTATATACCTGGGTGGTGCATATCCTCATGTTGGTTTGTCATCCTTGTATATGAAGCCATCTTACCTGCTGTAAGCTGCCATGTGGGAGGATTTAGTTGGCTTCCCCGTAAAATATTCCTTTTTATTATTGTAATATATGCACATATCATAGCAGATCTTCATTTTCGAGCTTGAAGGTCCTCATAATCTTGTCACAGGTTGCAAAGTTGACTTCAATGGTCTCCCTTACATTTGCTGTGTACTCTAGGAATGTGTTTTTCATGTGTTGCATAGCATCGGTTGCTGGAGCTGGATGGTCAAGGATTGTTACTTCGCCTCTGTCTGCTCTAGTGACTTTAGTCTTCCATATAAGTTTTTGCAATAATTTTAGTCTTGGTGGTAAAAAAAAATCTTTGTTCTTTAACTCATTTCAGGTTGTTTTTTGTGTTCCTCTTCCATGCCTATGTTCCTTGTGGTGCGCTGTGCTAATCTCAATGGCACAATGCTTTGCTCTAACTTATATATATTTATTACAATACTCACAGATGACAATAAAGCAACTCTTGTATTAAACATATATACAATTTATTTAATTTTGTAGCCATGTGGAATCTTACACTTATCTTAACTAACGAGGGATTGCCTATATTTAAAAACAAATCTTATTTTTTAGCAATATTAAAGAGAACTGTTTACAAATAAAAACATCAAAATAACTGCATAGCAATACATAATAACCAGTGTACTTAGAAATTGAATTAAAATGCTATTATCACCCTCAAGAAGGATACTGACTGGGGTTCAGATATATAATGTAACATGTTCATATGGTATAATGCATCACCACTTTAGATTATTTCTTAAAAACAGCTATAAGATAGTTAAGGAGATCACTAGTATTATTAACCCTAGATTACTAACCTTCGTCGATTCGACGACCCGGGTTTGTTTAAATCGCGTTAACTTTTGTGCGTGCGATCGTACGCCTTTCATACTTTAGGTAATCTCTGTCGACCCATTGCCCCCTAGACTGATGATAATGTTTTGAGCGCAGGGGGCCCGTGAGCGCCATTCTACCAACCATGGCTCGTCGAATCGACGAAGGTTAGTAATAACGTCATATTTTGTATTATTTAGTTAGCTTATGTTTTCGTAATTTTTTGCATTGTTTATTTATTTTGTTTATATTCAATGCTATTTATTATTTGTTGTTTAGATGTGACTTATCAGTTATTATTACAAGACGACAGCGGTATAGAAAATTCATCAGGGAGTGAGGCAGAAGACCACCTTGATGCTGATCCTGCTTATGAAACAGATGGTGAAGATGAAGTTTCTACTTTGACCTAGCAGCAACTTTCAGGTCAAGATAGTCAGATACGAAGTAGTGATGCAATTCCTTGTTGAATTTGAAGGAAATTTCCTTGTTGAAGGAAACTAAAGGAGGTGTAGGCAAATTGGACCAGATGTGTTTCCTTGCTTCCTGCAATAGAAAAACACACTGGCTATTGTGCCTTTTTTTATAGAATGCTAAACATTGCATTTATAAATAGTTACGTTATTTATGTAACTTATAATATATATAAGTTAACAAAAAGCCTTTATCGAGACGTGATTACCTAAAAGCTCTGTATCACAAGCTAATCGAATCACACATGTAAAAGAGATT
>JAATLQ010011617.1:0-16536 GCA_013421005.1 Heliconius erato x Heliconius himera
TGCACTATTGCACCTGTATGTTGCATGTATGTATGTGCCAAGGGTATTTTAGGGTACATACCTCAAAATTCTTATAAAATAACTTTGTTGTTTGTCCGTCTGTCCGTCTGTCAAGACTATTTTGTACAAGATCGGTTAAAGGTTAGATACCTCAATGTTCAAGTCTATATTCCCTTAGAGCACGAAAATCTATCTTCTAAATCATCGCAATCAAATGACGATGAAATATGAGAGTTTATTCTTTGCTTTTTGTCGCATTTTCTATCATAACTATAGGGTACTTCCCGTTGATATACAAGTTCGAAATTTGTCAAGAAGTTAAAACTTACGGCACGTATAAAGGAAAATTCCAAAATTATTCTTCAAACATTGACTACTTATTTGTATTTGTGTCACAGAAAAAACCATTAAGTACAAATTTTAATCTGTACTTAAATTGATACAAAATGACAACTTAATTAGTTATTCTTTTGGTGTATCTCCGTTCATGAAACTGGTACGAAAACTCTCGGGGCATGAGTACGACTTGAACTCGCCCGAAAATGTTGATTATTTTATAGATTATATAAAAATGCCTAAAAACGTGCTTTCTATGTATATTCTGTATACCAATTATATATTTAACTAATAATGTTACTAATTTAAAAACTGTACAGGAGCTAATATAAGTTATTTTACAAATAATATCGTGAGTACCTATCCAAATCAATTAATTAATAATTAAGGCTGTTTGTAATATATATATTTCTTAAATGAATAATCATGTAATTCAAGCGGGCAAAGCCGCGAGCAGGCCGCTATAACAAATAAATTGTTACAAGCGTATAAGAATATCGACGTAGCTTGACGAGAATGTATGGCCTGGTCAAAGTGCTTGAATTGTTTCCAAGAGAGAGGTCAGATCTCGCTACGTTCAATTGTTTAAACATTTTCTAAAAAAAAGTAAGAATTTGTATTCGGCGTCCATATATTCTATCACAACCGATAATTACATGTTGCTGTCGAGTGCTGATATTTGTTGTCATAAAAAATTTATAACTTATAACTTATTTTATATTTCTTTCTTGTAGTTATTGTTTCAAAACTTTATATTTTTTAAACCTGCAATTAAATTATGCAATTCCATAAAGTGTCGTTTAATGGTGCCATTACCTTATATAGATATCGGTTAAACCGAATTTACGTTTAATTTTCATAACCAAATCCCAAATGCCGTGTCAGCCGGTCAACAGTCTCATCCATACTAAACTATTGACACAAAATCAAATGTTTTTTATCTTTCTTAATTATTCGACAGCGTCATGTAGGCCTTTTATAAAAAGGTTGTTATTATTGCGAAAGCTCGCTAACACTTAGTTCACTTAAGCGTTACTCTCTTCCTTAGTAGCTCGTGTACAGTCTACGTTAGTGACACAATGTGGAGGTGTAGTGTCGTATTTCTCCTCTTTATGGTAACAGAGTGTTTTTGTGTGATTTATTATTTAAATGGTGAGTGATAATAGTTGTCTTTTTAATGTGTAAGTTGAACATTAATTGAGGAAAACATAAAATTTTATTAGATTTTAAAAAATGGTTAAAAGTAATTTGACTTAATTAGGAGTTACTTTTTTGACGATTATGAAGATCACAATGTCTATTAATCTGTGTGTATTGCAATTATAAATATTTTAATTTATAAAAAAAATATAATAAAAATAGCCATCGTGATGCAGGGGCATAAAGGTGCGACTGTAAACGCGACGGTTGTGGGTTCGATTCGCAACTCGGAGGAATGAAATTTTTAATATTTTCATTTATTCGCTCTGGTGACGAGGCATAATTTGGCGTCTGTTCCGCCACTAAACATGTAATGCCTCCAGAATTCGGCGGAAAGTGAGGGACGGAAGTATCTTAACGCTAGGTTCCCAGGTTCCCTCTCTGTATTTAGCTATGTGCGGGGAACAGCGTAAAGCAAAAAAAGATACAAATTATTGCAATACATGAAATTGTTATTTAAGCTATTGCAATGCTAAGCTATAGCTTCACGCCTCATCCCGCATAGTAGGGTACTATGATTCAGACACTCCGTTTACCATGCACTATCCAATATTAGAAACATAAGATAAGTGTTAAGTCGCGGAACTCAACACTGCCCGTGCTCTTGTTACCAGAGCGGAGAAATTAAATTATCAAAATGATTGTAAATACATTTAGTTGCGACCAGTCGAGGCGCAGGGATACAAGCGTGTGACTGTAACGTGACAGGTTGTTGGTTCGATTCCCACTCGAGAAAATGAAATATTTATATTTTCATTTCGTATCTCTGGCATCGAAGTAAAGTATGTTTCAAATGAAAGAATTAATTATTTTCGTTGTTTTTTTTTCATTTCGTAAAAGGCGCGGCGTCGAGTTTAGTAATCAAAAATTGATCGGAAAATCGAGAGTCGAGCGTCTTAAAGTGTTAAAAAAATAATTAATCGGTAAAAATGTAAAAAAAAAAATCGATGCTCGATGCTCTAAAATTAGGGGAATTAGTGGGGAATGGAAGTGTATTAGTCTTAATACTAGGTTCCCTCTGCCTACCTTGTTATGTGCGAGACTTGAAGCTAAGGAAAAAAGTCTATGAAATTTCTTTTTATATTTTTTTTATAAATAAATTAAGTAACATTTTTCTTTTATGTATGTATGAAAAATTATATCCTCATATGGCCGTCCAATGTCGCGTGGCAATGGTTCGTTGATGATTTCGATGACGCGTCTACAAATAAAAATAAAAGCTTCACGCTGTATTCCGTACGCAGCAGAGTAGACATAGTGTTAAGACACTCCGTTCCCCACTTTCCGCCGAATTCTGGAGATATTGCGTGTTTGGCTGAACTCAGCGGCACCGGAGCAAAGAAATGAAAATATAAACTTAAATAAATAGTTCATTTCCTTGAGTGGGTATCGAACTCACAACAGTCTCGATTATAGTCACACACTTGTACCACTGCGTCACGACTGGCCTCAAACCTCAAGCGTATTCATCAAGCGAATTTCCTACTTGGGGAAATTAATTATTATTACAAGATAAAGCGCATCGTTGAGTTTCACCCTTAAAAATGCTTCCCACCCGCCTATAATTCCTAACCTCCAGGTAGGTTAGGAATAATAGAGAACTAGGTATCTTAAGTGTTTTAACACTAAACGATTACTAGTAGAGTGTTACATTGGATCCCGTCACCCTATACGCAGGGTCTACCAATATTCTGAAAGAGGAGAACTGAGTGTCCTTACACTAGTTTCTATCCGTCTACCTTTTTATATGCGAGTGATGCCAAAAAATAATGCTTGTGGTAAGTCTGGCTAACCTTCTTTGATGTCCATGCCACAAAGTCTAAAGTTTAAATAGGTAACGTGCCACAATAAAATTTTATTATATTTTACTTAATTTAATAAAATTAAATCGAAATTTCAATACCATATATGGCCATATGCAGTAAAAGATTGAGAAAAATATTAATGGCTACCAAAATCGATTACACATAACACTGTTAGAAAGTTCGTGAAAAGAACACTGGACAGTCTTTATAAATCACTGTACATAGGGGTGAATAGGAAACGATCTGATTTATTCTCTAAACTTTGAGCGTCTGAGTGACCTGAAAAAGACTTCTATAAATCCGTGCTTAAGATAAATACAAGGTGACTAAGAAAATACTCTTGTCTGATTCAATATGAGCATAGTGGTGACTTGCAAAAGACTTATTTAAGACCTATCAAGATAGGTACGAGGTGACTAAGAAAAAACTCTTGTATGACTCGGAATGGCTGTGTGTTTAAAATCCTATCATTTAAATGTTAAAAGAATTCATCTAAACTGTATACACGTAGTAAATAAAAATAAAAATTGTTTCCACAATTAGAGACTGTGACAGTGGGAACTGTGAACATGACTTACTGCTGGCGGCAGGTTCTGAGCAGGCGCGAGGGCGCTCGCCCGTCGGAGACGCCGTGCTTACAAACTCGTGTAAAAGAGGGTATATGTAGGTGAAAACGACGATAAAAGCAATAGAATTGTGTCAATCGGAGGCAGTTGCTTGTACTGCCAGAACTTCTATAGAAATAGGTTAAATACTTAGTGTACCTGTAACTCTATTGCATCGAAACCGTATCTCTTTTATGGAACATTGTGTACGCTCTTACAATAGGATCTCAGAAATCATTCGAGCATGTTCTATATCACACAATTTGAAAAAGTTGTGAAAAGACGTTTATGTATATAAGAATATTACCAATTTAATGATTTTATAAATGATAACACGCCTTTGGAATGAAATGCTCGCTCCAGAATGTTTGAAAGATAACATTTTCATAAATAATTATTAACTTTAGTGAACTGGTGGTAAATTATTCGACGTTCACAAAATGAAACATGTAATTTCTTATTTTGAATAAAACTATTTGACTAATGTTCCTATCTTGTAAAGTTATTATTAACTTAAACACATCATTGCAATAAATATAAAATCACAGATCAATAATAAAATCAAAAAAATCACCTTCAAGCAGCCTACACACAACAGGGTAGGCAGAGGGAAGCAAGTGTCAGGACACACCGTTCCCCACTTTCTGCCGAGTTCTGGAGGTATTACGTGTTGAGTGCCGCTCAACTCAACGCCGCACTTTGCGTCGACACCAGAGCGAAGAAATGAAAATATAAATGTAAGTAAATATTTTATTCCTCGAGTGGGGATCGAACCCACGTCCAGTCCATTTTACAGTCACACCTTGTGCCCCTGGGCCACGAGTAGCCATTTTTTACTTTCTGATATGTATCTACGGAAAATAGTTTTTATTCATATTGGATCGGATATAAATAAAAAATACATTTTTTTGTTTTAATTATAAAATAAAACCGGTCAAATTATAAGGTATAGGTCAATGGTCAAAAGAGTAGATATAATTTATGACATTAACTTAAGTTTGTTGTTTTCACTCATTTTATATAAAACTAGCGGCTCGCCCACGGCTTCGCCGGCTTAAAATATATGATTATTGATTTAATAAGCAGAATTGATTGACAACTATAATGACTTCTAATATGATTTTTTTACGACATTATCGTCAAAGAATTATTGATTGTTTTAAATAAAAAAAATACGACCATTGTTGATATTTGATATTTATAAAATATACATAAAGCTAATTATTTATTACACGTATATATTTTTGTAACTTTATGTTCTTTTTACCTATATAATATACTCTGTTAAATGTGCTGATGTCACTTAATAATTTAATGTACTGCTTCAGAAACAGCCTTAAATGTTAAATTATTTATTTGAAGGATTCATAATATTCTTTGTAAAACAACTGTAATAATTGCATATTAACTTCTGTACAGTTTTTAAATTAGTTACATATATTATATGAACGAACCAACCAAAAAATCTTTACATATCATATTTACTTGATATTTCTTTCAAGATCGTCTTTATCTCTGTGTTGAATTAATTACGACTTCTTTCAAATGACGACAACTTTTTATTTTAATGAACCGATTTTGATGAACTAAACTTTAGTAGTTAAGTTGAGTTAAAACAAAGCAGTTGGTGAAGAAAAATGTAGACAAAAATATGTCGACAGACAGACAGACAGACAGACAGACAAGAAATTCAAAAAATATATTTTTGCTTTCTATTATTATTTTTAAGTGTCCCTCTATCCATTTTAGTCAAAATTACTAAATGTACAGACAAAATATTTTTACTGTCTTATTATATATAGAGATAAACTCTAAACTACAAAAAGCTTGTTATGATTTTATCTTTAGTATACAAAAAAAATTTTTTTTAGGCTGACAGGAGGACCTATAATTAATTCTTCAATCAATCTTTACCAGGAACCCCGCATAAATTAAAGAGGTTTCGACTATTAATCCTAATAAACTATTGGGCTTGTTTATTTTCTTTATAGTTTTATGCAGTCGGGGTGTTTGTTTTTATAAATATTTTTTTATGATGATTATTCACAGTTGTTTAAGGAAAAACGAAAGCTATGAGTAGTATGCTATGATGGCCAAAGGAGACAGATTTAATGGATATACCGGAAGGTATATTGTTCCTTCCCTGAAAATTGTGTCAATTTTGGCAATCCCAGAGCTGAATCATTAGAGATTAAGTTAAAGTGAGCATAAATGCATATCGCACAATTAATACAGCGATCCATATCCATAGCCTGGCAGTCGTTAGATTCAAAAGATTTCGATATCCACTGGGGAAGCAAAGGACGTACAGAGTAGGAAAACACCCAAATGCATCGAAACGAACAAAACGAATGAAGCAAAGATGCAAAAATCATTAGACAAGGTGTCAATGTCAATCAGCTGTCACATCTGTCATTTAAAAGATGAAGATTTAAATTCTTTCTAAATGGATTTGTTTTTGTTTTTCAGTAATTAATTGATATTTTCTTTACTCTTACAGTAATTATATGCACAAATAAATGCGTCAAAATACTTAGGCTTAATTAAAATAACCAAACATTTTATTTTCTTAATACTGTAATAGATTATTTAGGTGGATTAATGATCTTAAACAATTTTTCTTATTTTTCTCCGCTTCCAGATTGTCAATAGAGCTAATTATTGGTATTATAAAATTGAAAGAAAATGACTATTTTTTTACCACTCTACTCTTTATATTTGGTGCCACGATTTTTCGTCTCCTTTCAGACATTGGCATGATTGATGTCAATGCCAAACAAGTTGTTTATTTATAGAATGATGACGCCAATATTTAACTAAAAGTTGCATTTTTTTTAACCTTTACGATTTATCGATGTCACGTGGTTCGTTAAAATTGCATCCATCTATTATTAAACTCAGTTGTTTACATAATTTTCCTACTCTTTTAATATATTTTTAAATTTTCATGTCTTTTGATATACGGTTTTTGAGCCCGTAAAAGTGATTAACGAATGCAATGATTTTATTTAATTTATCCAATTCCACGCTCTGGTAGACTAAGCGTTGAGTTTCGCCACCCAATATGCAATGCCTCGAAAATTCTGCGGAGGATTCTTCTCGAAAAGCAGAGGTCGGAGAGTCTTAACACTATTTAGCAGGGTTGCTATGCTGGAAGAAGCATGAAGTTGGTATTCTATATTATATAATTTAAATATAATATTGCCCCGAATACCATCTCGAGTACTCAACGCCGCGCTTAGTCTTGTTACCAAAGCGAAGAATATGAAAATAATTAATTTCCCCAAGTGGGAATTAAACCAACAACATATATTAATTACATTACGTATAAATATAATTAAGAAAAAAAAATGTTTTTAGATCTTATTTTGTTTTTACTTTTTTGATCTAATTACTTTTATATATGTAAGTGTCAAAATAAAAGATGATGAGAAATATGAGGCCACCGAGTCTTTGTGTATTTTCTTTTTTCTCCACTCTTAGCCTTCCTCAATATATAGACTATCCAACACAAAAACTATTTTCCAAATCAAACCAGCAGTTCCTGAGACTAGCGCATTCAATCAAACGAACTCATCTGCTTTATAAAATTTGTATAGATATATATCTCTTCTCTTCTCAGTCGTTACGCTCTTGACAGAGCGGTCGGCGGAGCGTGTAGTCCCGTTTTTGGCTTTCGTTATTCTTGCCACAATTTCCATTTTTTTCTATTGGTCGCCATTCTAGTGCACTCATGCAATTTACCGCCCACAGCTGATTTTACTTGGTCAGTCCATCGCATGGGTGATCTACCTCTTGGTCTGGTACCATCTACTCTGCCTTGTACCACGAGCCGCTCTATGGAGTCGTTTCCTTTTCTGGAGATGTGACCGAAGAACTTAAGCATGCGGGTTTCTACAAGAGCTGATAGTCGCTCTTTGATGAAAAGTCTTGGAGTATGGACACATTGGAACGGAATTCTGTCCACGATATCCCGAGCATCTTTCTCCAGCGCCATATCTCCAGGGCATCGACTTTTTTCTTTTCCGTTTCCCGCAAGGTCCATGTCTCAGCGGCATACAGGAAAATAGGGAAAACGAGTGTTCGAACTAGTCGCATTTTAGTAGTTTTGGTGATTTTTCTGTTCTTCCATATGTTCCTAAGCCTTTCCATAGCATTTCTGGTAATAGCCATGCGTTTTTTTATTTCCTCCATGCATCCGCCCTTGTTTGTGATTAAAATCCCAAGGTATATGTAGGACTGGACAACTTCACAATTCGCAATATCAGTCACTTCCAGCGAGTTATTGTTGACGCGATCCACAATCACCATTTTTGTTTTGCTGCGATTGACCTTTAATCCAAACTGACGGCTGACATATTCCATCTTTTGAAGCAATTTTTCCATATGCTGAATGCTTGAGGCGAATAAAGTTGTGTCATCATCATAACGCAAGTTTGCAATCTTGTAACCACCGACCGCTATACCATCTGTCCAGTTCTCAAGGGTGATACGCATTATAAGTTCAGTATAAGCGTTAAAGAGGAGCGGTGATATTATGCATCCTTGACGGACACCCACGCTTGGATGGAAGTTGCTTGATAGTATGCCGTCTGTTCTCACTGGCAGTTCCTCCTTCGTATAACTGTCTAAGAAGGAGGTTCACAGAATCGAACGCTTTGGAAAAATCTACAAAGCAGATGTAAACGGGTTTGTTAAATTCCCGTGCTTTCTCTACAACTTGGCGTACGATAAGAATTTGTTCCCTAGTGCCTTTACCTTTCACAAATCCAGCTTGTTCTGGCGCAATTTCCCTAGACAAGTAGGACTTCAAACGCTCATTTAGAATATGTAGCAATATTTTGCTTGCATGTGATATAAGTGCAACAAGACGGTAATTGCCACATTTTTTTGCAGAATCCTTTTTATGTAAAGGAGTAAGAATTGTGTGAGTCCATTCGGTTGGCCATACTCCTGTCTGCCATATCTTGTTACATATTGTATGAAAAATTCGAGTACCATATTCACCTAAGGCTTTGATAGTTTCGATGGGTATTCCATCTCTTCCTGCAGTCTTTTTATCCTTGAGGTGTTTGATGGCAGCCTTTACTTCGGACAAAAGTATATCTGGCTCTAATAGATAGATATATATATATACATATATAATTCTATAGATCACAGAGACAGTCGTGGCGCAAAGGAACAAGTGTGTGACTGTAAACGCAACTAGTTGTGCTTTACCTGCAATGCCTCCGAAATTTGGTGATAAGTGGGGAACGGAGTGTCTTAATATTAGGTTCCCTCAGCCTACCCTGCTGTGTGCGGGATACAGCGTGAAGCTGATTTAATTTATATCAATTACAATATTTATTATGGTCCATATAACTAGTGATGACGTCGAACGTCGAATAGTAGCAATTGAGCTACGTAACTCCAATTATCTACAGTTTATTAAATATCTTGTGTAATATAATTATTCTTATGCAATACTACTAATTGAATATCACTTGTTTGTTTTTATTAAAGTTAGGTTAAACTTAGAAATGTGGAAAGTCAATTAAAGTAACTTCATTTTTTAAATGAAACTATTTAACCGAATTAATCGCGTATATTTAGTATTATGCATAATTGGAAACCCGACATTTCGAACACTTTGCAGTAGTCCGTGGTCATGGGTAGACTGAGGTGATATTCCGTTGGGAAGGCACAGACGATAGAATCTAAATGAATAAGCACAGCCATCTCATGAGGTTTGATAAACCCCAAATATTCGCTAAGGAGAACAGATATATTCCTTGAATGATCCACGAGGCTATTGAAATACAAAAACATTCTAATTTCAATAGAGAGAACGGCTGGAAGCTTCCTACCACTTGGGACTCACTCATAAAATCTTTGAAGTCTCAAACCCACCAAACCAAAGGGCAAGATACAGTCAGCTCATTCTGCAAGAATCCAAGGCAATACGCGAGGCGATTAAAAATCGTTGGCGGTAGTTTGATATAATAATTATGTCAACTGACAGACGAATGCCACCTTAATCTCGTGAAGTAGTCACGAGCAAGGTGTTCAAAAAGTCGTATAATAATAATGTATAATCATTATATATACATTAAGAAGTTCCCATTGACTGTGGTATAGACGCACGCACAGCCGTAGCCGCTGATGGTAGAAACGTGAAATTTTGATAAATGCTTAGTTTCATAGTGTACACCTACTAAGAAGGAATTTTGAAGAAATCGGCACCGATTTTATAAAATTTTAAATTCAGACTCTTAAAAATATTTCATTGAACATGCTGCGTCTTTTCCGGTGGATTTCCAATATAAGCACAAACGACACGGTACTTATGTTCATTACGTTCTAAAATATTGTCAAGACAACCTGTCATTACAATTCATATTTAAATATTGTGACTACGAGAGTATATGTGTATATAACAAGTGTAAATAAATTTATTTTAAAAGCTGGATTCTGTGTCTGATTTGTTGATTCGTCCGACAATGTGTTTCATCGTGTATTAGAATTCACCCCCTAGACTGAAATTATATTTTTTTTATCTTTTTTATTGAGGCCAGTCGTGGCGCGGCACAAAGTGTGACTATAAAACCGATTGGTTGTGGGTTCGATGCCCACTAGAGGAGATGAAATATTTATTTAAATTTATAATTCCATTTCTTCGTTCCGGTGTTGACGTAAAGCGCGGCGTGAGTTCTACCGTGTGAGAGACATGTTTTACAGTCGGTTGCTGTCCGACTGTGTCACGACAGCCTCGATAATAACTGTTCTCAAAAAACCATTTTCTTATTTATTTAGAAAAAAAAAATGTTTCAGACACAGAATATGCACGTATGCCACCAAAATACTCTCTCGATGACTACGATGATTGTGTACAACAGTCTGGTGGACGTTACTGCACTGTTGACTTCGAATTGATCTCAGACAAGCCAAGTGAACTCTTAAATATGATACAGGTATTGTAAATTGTTAAGTTATATTTGTAAGTGCTGTTAGGATATTAAGGACAAGAAAAGGAAAATGGTGAAAGCTCACGACTTATAAAGCATTTTATGTAACTTAAAAATGACAGTTGTGAGTTCGATTCCGCTCAAAGAAATGAATTCTGGTAACAAGACAAAGCGAGCCGTTAAAAAACAGGTCAAATGCGAGGCGGACTCGCCCATCGAGGGTTCCATGTCAATTTCAGGATTGTAGGTTAACGGGAAGCACAACTTATAAAAGTTGACAACTTTAAGTTTGCGAGCGTATGCTCTCTTGTTATGTAAAATGATCTATAATAATAAGTTTGTAATATTTTTTATCTGTAACAGATTTATCCTTTAAAGCCTATGCATGCATGCGTTTTATATGATATAAGTTATTAATGATTATTTTCTATTAAATATCTATATATTTTCATTTCTCGCAAATTTTTAAATTACTTGTATTGTAAGTTCTCACTGCGTGTCTTATGAAATTACTATAAATCCTCAGTGTGGATCACCCTATAAGTTTTGATTACGCTGCAAATTTGATACAAAATGCAGCAATAGAAAAATGATTAAATATCAGCTTCAACAAAAATGTCTGTGACATAAAATTGATAACTAAGTGATCTTATAAGGATTCCGTGTTTCTTCTTTTGAGATACGGAACGTTAAAAAGACGCACATACTAATAAATCCCCCTTTGATACCCATTTTTACCTTAGTTCACGTTGGTGATTTCCTCTTTTATCGACTCGTAAGCTTTTTATTTTACTCATTAGATAATATAATTATAAAGAATGCCTTGAATATTTAATATTTCACATAGGTTACACAAAATAACTTAGATTTGGGGGACGAAAGCTGCACTTTCATGTTTGGTATAGAACTAATGGGTCAGTGCGATATGGGATGTAACCTGTACGAAAGAACTAGAGATATGGTAACACAACTAAAGATATAGGTCACAGCGTAGGATGATCAAATCGTTTACGATGTTCAACTATACTATTGACTGACAATAGCGCGGCAACGATATAGGAACAAATTATGTTATTGCAATGTCTCTGTTTATCTTTACTTCGCGCACGCACAATACGATGGGCGTTAGAATACAAATATTTCAAGCATTTAAATACATCTTCGTCCACTACTAACGGTGTACGCAAGCCGCGGTCGAACGGCCGAGTCTCAAAGGAGACGCCATTGCGACACTGTGTTCTTTTTTGTTGGTACCTTCCACGGTAACCAAGCCAAGGTCACAGCTCCTCTAGTACGGCTGCCCAAAGCCCGGTGACGCTGTAGAGACCAGTAGGGCCAACAGGCCACATATTTAAAAAGTTGTACTGCAGATTGAATTTTTTTTTAGTTTCACGCTGTATCCTACACATAGCACAGTTACTGCTCTCACCTAGGTATCTGACGATATACGCTCCAATATGGACAGCAAACAACTTAGCAGTCTTGCTCTGTTGGATTTTAGTAATGCATTCAATACGGTCGATAACGAACTCTTAATGGCTGTTCTTCCTTTATTATTCTCCATATTTATTAATACGATCACTCAATCTCTTTCATCCTCTTTCCATCTATATGCAGACGATTTACATAAATCCTATGAAATCTCAGGTTATTTTAATCGGTAGTCCTATGCAATTATCTAAAATCGATTATAGCGCTTTACGTCCTATTCGTTTTGACAGTTCCATTCTTACATTCAGCAATTCTGTCAAGAATCTTGGTCTCCTAATTGATAACTCATTTTCCTGGTCCGGTCAAATTGCCGAAGTCAGTAGGAGAATCTTTGCTACAATCGGCTCATTAAAGCGCTGGAAACATTTTATACCGATTAAGACCAAAATATCGTTAGCCCATGCCCTTATACTACCTATTTTGGACTATGCGGACAGCTGTTACCCGGACGTTACGGAGGATCAGCTGAATAAGCTCGAGCGGCTACAAAACATGTGTATTAGATTCATTTTTAGCTTACGTAAGTTTGAACATGTCTCAGAATACCGCACGAAACTCAAATGGCTTACTATTAGACACCGCCGCAATTTGCATATCCTTTCACTCCTTTATACCATAATTTACAATCCTTTCAGTCCTTCCTATGTAAAAACCCGGTTTCATTTCTTGGGCGCTGATACTTCCTCTCAACTTCAACTTCGATCAAGATTTGACAATCGACTAATGTTGCCAACTGCTCACACGCGCTTTTATGGTGAATCCTTTTCTGTGAAAGCGGTAAAACTGTGGAACATGATTCCATCAGACATTCGTCACTCCAAATTCTTAAATGTATTCAAAAGTCGTCTAACTAATTATTTTCTTGCTTTACAATAATTATTTATTTATTTATTTATTTATTTATTTGCAATATAGTATGTATGAGTGTGTATTTATATAGTTGTATGTATGTATGAACATATATTTATATGTATATATGTGTGTGTATACATATGTTGCGTATATTTGTATGTATGTATTATTTATTTATAATATTTTTTTGTAAATTACTATAAAATTTACACTTACGATATTTAATTTACATTTGTTCTGTTTTAGGAATACTCTAAAGTAAAGGCAACGCACTTCAACCACACTAAATTAAAATATGGATTATGCATAACGGGAAGGTGTCAAAACTATACAAAAAATATATCGCCAGTCACAAAATATACCTTTGAAGGATGCCTAAACGATTCTCTTTGGAAAAATTATGAATTAAAGGCTAGAGTGACGCATCAGAGCTGTTTTAGCTTAGACGACAGAACTAAAGTTATTGATGCTGGTGATTGGATCGTGGTTTTTATTTTAGGGCTTATCGTAATGCTTAATGTTATTGGAACTTTGTATGATCTGTATAAATCAGATAAATTAAAAGGTAATATTTGACGAATTAATTAATTATAGAAATATTTTTAGACCAGTAGGCGGTGCAGGGGCACAAGTAAATGAAAGCGCGACTGGTTGCGGATTCGATTTCCGCTAGAGGAAACGAAGTATTTAATATTTCCATTTCCTCGCTCTGGTAACGAGGCAAAGCGCGGTGTCGAGTTCCGTCACTCAACACCCAATGCCTCCAGGATTCGGCTGAAAGTTGGGAACGAAAGTGTCTTTATGGGAAAGGAGTGTTTTAATACTAGGTTCCCAGGTTCGCTTTGTCTACCTTGGTATGCAGAAAAAATATAATAATGTTTTAAATGAAACTATTTTAACCGGATTAATCGCGTATATTTAGTATTTTTATACATTTTTGGAAACCCGACGTTTCGAACACTTTGCAGTAGTCCGTGGTCACGGGTAGACTGAGGTGGCATTCGTCTGTCAGTTGATATAATTATTATATCAAACTACCGTCAACGATTTCTTAAGTCGTCATCAGTCGTCATTCGTCTGTCAGTTGATATAATAATTATATCAACTGACAGACGAATGCCACCTCAGTCTACCCGTGACCACGGACTACTGCAAAGTGTTCGAAACGTCGGGTTTCCAAAAATTTATAAAAATACTAAATATACGCGATTAATCCGGTTAAAATAGTTTCATTTAAAATGTGTAATAATCGTGAACTTATTATATAATAATGTTAATTTAAATGTTTTTTTAGATAATTCAATACTGTTGTGCTTCTCAATTATTCGTAATTGGAAAAGGCTGACTTATCAAGAAAGATCTGATCCTCGATTGTGTCGTTTAAGGGGACTAAATGCTATAAAGTAAGCATAATTTTATAATTATACTAGCTAGCTTTACTAGCTTATAATATACTACCGGCCCACTCGCGGCTTCTTCCTCATACCACCTATATTTATTTTATTTTGCTGTATTTGCCAACAGATTAATTATGTAATTTATAAATTCAATGGCGCTCCCTTTGGAATTTAAGCTTGCGGCCGTAAACAGGGCGTGGAATTATTTTAATTTTACATTTTCTCGAAAAGTATATGTACGTCCATATTACATGCAATAATACCCTTGATGATAGAATAACTTTCGCTCCTAAGTTTTAATATCTTTGTCAAATAATAAAATAGTGAAATATCACCTTGCAATTGTTAATTATTTTTAGATACAAAATGTCTAATGTGACCTATTTATAAAAGATCGATAAACAGTGTCGCGGACTTTATTTTAGAACTAATGAAATTGGATGTTTTTCTAGTACAATGTACTTAAACATATTTAATTATTTCTGCAGAGCACGTGGTTGAAATAATACGATTGTGTTCCTTACCTATTGTTATTTCGTTATTTAAAGCTAACTAAGAATTGAACCGTAATGTTATATACATAGGACTCCTGAGGAATGTAGCTCACAAAAAAAAACAACACCGTTGATGATGATAGGAGACACAGAATCTCCTATTATCATCACCAGTTTAGTAATATCGTCAAATGATGACTACAAAAAACAAATATATTATTATTTTTTAGGTTCCATATGCCTACCCTGCTACATGCAGGATGTGGCAAGCTATTTAATTTTTTAATTTATTTTTGTATATATTTCAGATGTATAATACTCGTTGGCGTTGCAACGGCTCACAGTGTATATCCAATTTTGATTGCGTCGGAAAATTTGCACGGTTTAGAATTGGTATAACTTTTAAAGTATTTATATTATTTATATTTGGTTTTTAATTTTAAATAAAACTAATTAACCAGATTAATCGCGTATATTTAGTATTATACATTTTTGGAAACCCGACGTTTTGAACACTATGCAGTAGTCTGTAGTCACTTGTATGGTATGTTATGGTATGGTTCGTTTTGAGAAGACACAAAGGAGTACGGTAAAAAAGAGATTATATTACACAGTATGAGAATGCATGTTAAAATAAGATCCAGTTAAAAATTGCCTTTGTTTGTCAGTTGACATAATAATTATATCAAAACTACCGCCAAAGATTTCTTAATTCTCTTCTTCCTTTCTTCTTCTTCTTTCTCTCTTCCTCTCTTCTTCTTTGTTTATTCTCGCGCTTGTACTGTCCGGCATTCTTGCAGAATGAGCTGACTGTATCTTGCCCTCTGGTATGGTGGGTTTAGGACTTCAAAAGTTTTATGAGTGGGTGAGTGGTGGTAGAGAGTTAAAATTAGGATGTTTTTGAATTATCGGATCATTCTAGGAATATATCTGTTTTCCTTACCGAGAATTTGCGGTTTATCAATCCTAATGTAATGGCTGTGTTTATCCATAGTATGCTCACACACTGCTGACTTCGATACATGTCATTCTTGATATCGGAGATGTGTTCTTTCACCCTAACACTGACAAAGAGAAGCACTCTTTGTTCGATCGATGTATTATAAGCTACAGTCACTATCTAGCTTGTAGAAGCCTGCACACTATAAAAAACGTAAAAACGAATTTTATTTTTCACTGGTCTCTTTGTCAGGCTTGAATATAGTTTTTATGGAAGCTCTTCTTAAGATGCCAATCCTGTCTATAACCCCCTTTGCATATGGTAGAAGTGTCGGTTGTCTCTCTACTGTAGGTGGCTTGTTGGTCTTCTGATAACGCTGGCGGGAAACTGGCAGCTTGTTCTGATGAGGGGCATTCTTTACCTGTCAAAGCTCGTCCTCTAGGTGTTTAGCGTCACAGAGGTGGTGGGC
>JAATLQ010011622.1:0-13078 GCA_013421005.1 Heliconius erato x Heliconius himera
GAGCAGGCCCGCCAGCGCGGCGCCCACCACGCCGCCCACGTCGAACGTATAAACATGCATATATAAAGTAAGAGGTGCGTGCACTCACGACCGGCGCGCAGACGGCGTAGAAGACGACGCAGACGCAGGCGGGCGCGCCGGCGCAGTCGGCGAGCAGGCCCGCCAGCGCGGCGCCCACCACGCCGCCCACGTCGAACGCCGTGCTCAGCTCGCCCGACTGCTTGGGCGTCAGGTGCGCTGTGGGAGGTGCGAGAATCCCGGGTAAATTACGTTGAGACAGCTTAGACTTCACTTTTACTTAGTTGAACTGAAATAGAATGACAGCTGTGGAATTCGAACCCGCTACAATAGTTTCACTAACAAGTTAACGTTACAATGAACGAACATCATTAACTTTTTTAAGGCTAATAGTACATACACCTAAAACATATATTAAAAAAAATACTCACTAGAAGAATTAATATATAAAGGCAGCCAGTACAGAAACGTGTAGCTGACCAACTTCGCGAAGAACAGAGAGAGGGAAAACTCAATCACTCCGGGTATGGAGAGGGCGCGCGAGAGCGAGACAGCACCACCGCTAGAGCGAGACGAACGATGCGAGAGTAACGCTGTTTCTTCTGTTACGTCTTCTTGTTGATACTAGGAAATGGTAAAATTTATTTTTTTCATTCGTGAAATATTTTTACCAAGTATGAAAAGCTTAAGTTACAGGAAGAAACTAGAAACTTGTTATTTACCAAATCTAAAGTGATTTTACCGAATTTTAATACAAATGAATTAGACTATTTTAGCGAGATGACCGAAGAGAAAATAACGCTGTTACTTAATCTTGGTGGTTTGATCCCCATTCAAGGAACTGAAATATTTATTTCAATTTTTATTTCCATTTCTTCGTTCTTATATCGAGGCAAAGCGTGGTGCTGAGTTCCGCCATTCATCAGCGGAAAGTGGGCAACGGAATGTCTTAACACTAGATTCCCTCTACCTACCTTGGTGTGTGCGGGATAAAAAAACCACCGTGAAGCTGATAAAAAAAACTTGAAAGAAAAAATACCGTATATTATAATTTACCGCATGTAAATTAATTTTAATAAATGGTAGTTAATGTTTTAGTAATATTCACGATTGGTAAAACACATTATTATTAAAATTTATAAGAGGGGAATGTTCAGACTACGTAAGAGTGAGAGTAACACTGTTTTTTCGTTACTTCTTATTGTTGGTACTAGAAAATGGTAATAATGGTCATTTCAGATTTACCAATTAAAAAATTCTTAAAAAAAATCTTAAATTAAGTAAAAAATCCTAAGATAGTGAAGAAATTTGTAAAATTGTAATTTACCTAATGCGGTGTGATTTTATAGTGTTCTTATTCAACAAATTCATAAATTATGAAATATTTAAGACTGAAATAATTTATTAAATATCATGAAAACCACCAAGTTTGATAGAGATCATAAAATTTGGTAGTTTTCATAATATAAAAACTTTTTACACTTATAACATTATAAAAAAAATATGCTTTTCAAAACCATTAGCAAAAAAAAAATATCATTCAACATTTGGCAAAAATATAAAAAATAGGGTTATAAAATTTTACCAAATATAAACTTTGCTACTAAGTATATATTAATTAAGTTAGCACTAGCTGCATCTTACCGGAGGGGAGTTAGCGGAGTGACGTGAAGGTCGCAAGCTGGCTGCCTGCAAACATGCTGTTATTTAGTGACGGTGACCGGGATAGTGATGTAGCGAGTGATGATGAGAGTAGGTAGTGTATAGGGTATAGAAAGTGATAGCAACGGTGATTAATAGTGATAAGAGCTTAGAGAGAGATAAAAAGTAAGTCACAACGAAAAATAGTTATATAAAGTGATAGTGTCAGGAAAAAGTTTTAGTGATCCGATGTTATTTTTTTTAGATGTAAGTTAAAAGTCTTGTTAAGATATAATAATTTTAGGACATAATAGAATATTTTCGTTCATGTTGCTATTTATTTTTCATAAGAGAAAAAAATCAGTGCAGTGCTTTTTCATAAAACACGATTTTAGCATGATGGGTATCAAACCCGTGATCTAAATTATTGTATTTCACTAAAACAACCTAAAATATTTTTTAGTAAAATAGATATAGCGTGTTGCCAAAAAGCTAACATTATTAAACCAACAAAAATACAATTTAATGTTATTCAACATTTAAAAAATCATGCAGTATAAAGAGGTAAACTCACCTGGTCACCAACTATGACTGTTTGACTGACTGATTCTTCTTCATCATCAGACCTATGGGATTGTCTGCTTGGCTGTAAACAATTATTTTTATATCTTCGATACAAGGAAACTATTTTTATTTGTTACAGCTTTACGCTGTCTTCCGCATAAAGCAAGGAGGGAGAGGGATCATACTGTTAAAATACTTTCCCACGCACTGCCCAATGTTAGTGACATTTTGACACGTTGACTTCCACCACTCAATGTTCAGTGGTGGAACTTAACGCCGCGTTGTATAGTAAGATAGTCCATAACTCCGAGTGGAAACATCGCGTTCACAGTGAGACGCTGTACCACTGTGGCGGCGGCCTCAATCCTCCAATTTTGGACTAGTATTTTCACACAGCAGGCAATTCATACTCAAGTCACATACTTCTACTTCCATGTCACATTGTTTCACTCCTTGGAGATAGCTATCCAAATACAAAATTTAACTAAACTAAACTAAAATTTGTTTAACACCCGATTGGACGTCAAACCAGGGCGACATGTCAGCTTCTACTCGCACGCAAGCTGAGTGATCTCTTTAAAGAGACTAAATCCTGCAACAAGGGTCCGCTTACATTGTATGGAGGTTATTTTCGTTTAAAATTTTCCGTAATCATGCGGAGATCTGATCCATGTCCCCTCTTTCAGGTCTAAAGCCTCCTTGGGCCTCCTACAATATCCTTTCGGATCTCTCTTACATTCTTCTCGCTAATATTTTAGCCAGAAAGCGACCTGGATACTCGGTAAATCGGTCGTGTTATTGCCCTTTTGATTGGTCTCAGTCACACAAACAACATCCAAATCACTGTCATCCATCACATCTTATTATTCATTTATCTTCTTTTACATTCCACGTAGCTATATCTAGCTCTGTACTCCAATTTTAATTTTATATTTTTTAAAAAATAAACAAATTATTTTGAAATTAATCAATATATTTACAATTTAGCAGTTAATAACAAAAAATCTGGTAACAAAAAAAAGATCACACTCCTAAAACCAACCTAAAAAAATTGAAAAAAATGATATTAAAAAAATGTCTCACCGTTCTCTCGGTACTTAATGTTAAACCGACGTTCCTAGGTTCAGGAGGTAGGAACAGAAAAACGAACAAAGCAACTATTCCCATTACTAGCGCTGGATATATGAACGACAATGACCAGTCGTGTTCTACGTTTTCAGCTGCCATTATTGTGCCTAAAAAAAAATTTTCATTAAACGTGATCAATTTGGGATAAAGTCGAGTCGAGCCGAGTAGGAATCGAACCCACAACAATCATGTTTACTGTCAGATGAGACGATAGCTTTAAGTATTTTCCTAATAGACAATAAAAAAAGACACTGATTATACCTAAAATATTGCCAAGTGAAGTATGAGAATTCCACAGTCCAAATATGAGTCCTTTCTTGGCATTGCCGAACCACTTGCCGACTATCGCCACTGTGCCGGGCCAACCTGTCGTTTGAGCAATACCTGCTCCTGCCTAAGAGGAAAGAAATAATTATAATTTTTATAAAAAAAAAATATACAAAAATAACCGACTTCTTCAATTTCAACCGGATAATATATCCATATATTTGGGAAGTATGTTCAGTAGAGATGGAAGATACGAGATGGATGTGGAAAGGCGTATTGCTGCCGGTAATAGGGTGAACGGAGCCTTAGCTGCATTGAAGAAACGGCGAAACGTCAGCACAGCTGCGCGTTTGGCCGTACACAATTTGTGTGTTGGTACCGACTCTGTTATACGTCAGCGAAACGTGGGTATTACAGAAGAAGAATGAAAGAAAGATGAATGCTGTGGAGATGTGATCGCTTCATAGGATATGCGGAGGCTGCTTGGCTGATCGAATCCGCAATGAAGTGATACACAGAATGGCAGGTACTAGCGAGGATGTCACAGTGAGAATGAAGAAGAACGTGCTAAGCTGGTTTGAGTGATGAAAGAATGGTACAAAAGATTCATGATGGAAAAGTGAGTGGTAAGAGAGATCGGGGGAGACCTCGGTTGATCTTTGAAAACACAGTATCAAAGATACCGGAGGAAGGTCACGTAAAAAGCATGAGGACCCCCCGGAGGGCATGTATGAAGAGGTAGATGACAGTGGACGAGGCGAAAGAGGTATGTAGAGACCGTAGCGTTTGGCGCTCCGTTCTCTCTGACTTCCTCGCTAGGGATAAAGCATGAAGCTAAGTTAAGTTAATATATCCATAATCAGAATAATAAATATAATATATTATATTATGTAGATGTTGTATTTCTATATCTACATTTTGTTTTGTAAATATCCAGCTAATTGTTTTTTAAATGTATGAAATGAAGTAATATTTTTAATATATGTATTTATGTAGCCGCACTTCGTGAGTACTTATAATAGTTTTGCCATAATTAGTTCGGTGTTTGGGTATAACGAGATAACTAGCACGCCGGCTACTGCGCTCGGTAACTTGTTTTATTTTAGTGAACATAGGATTAGTATGGAGTTCTATTTTTATTAATTTAGTTTCTTTGTAAATTATTTATCTTATCATACTTTTTTGACGTTGGATTTTATTTATTCTACTTTTGGTACCGGTACCCAGACTAAAATTTGTCCCAGACTATAATTAAAAAGTTTTGCAAATATACGAGGTAAGTGCCCGCCCCCTGGACACCAAAAGGTTCTATGTCATACCCAGCGGTCGGAGTTACCACATAGGAAAAGCTAAAGTAAAAGCCGGTCATAATAACTGTAACCTGAATTTAATGTAGTTTTTTGGAATTCACAATCAAACTCACAAACTCACAGAAGAAAAACAAAAAAAAAATTATGTCCATCATAAATTCTTACCTGTACCAACAAATAGTAGGATATATCATGCACGTCCAACGTCCTGCCAAGTCCGAACAAGTAACAGAATATAGCGGACACTAACATGCCGAGTGACAAGAAATATCTCAAGTCCACTCTCTCCGCTATCATACCTGAAAAGAGAGAAAGATTTGAGCCTCGCCTCGCCTTTTTTCTTCATGTGGACATGGGAGACTCGCTTTCCCTCCTCCTTTCCTCATTTTTCTCCCATTTCCCATTACTACGGTTATGGAGGTCAGCTAAATAAAGATAAGATAGGAAAAAGTTTTTTATGTTTTAATATTTAGCCGACTAGACAAGCAGATAAATATTTTCGGTAAGGCCTTTTCTATTTTAGAGGATAAAAAGCTGTTTGGTTTTTTCTTCGGAAAATTCGGATGTATGACGATATTCTTTTTCATGATCTCAAAATCTATACTAATATAATAAAGCGAAAGAGTTTGTTTGTTTGTTTAAATGCTGAGATCTCTGGAGCTACTGGTCGGATTTACATTTTTTTTGTTTTATATAAAAGCTGCATTTCCCAGGAGTGCTATAGGCTGTATTTCTTAGTTAGCTTTAAATAACGAAATAAAATAATATTGAACATCATCAAATTGCTTTAAGCGCGTGCAAAAATAGTTGAATATATGTTAGTACATTGTACTACAAAAACATTCAATTTCATAAGTTCTAAAAAAGTCCGCGACGCCCTATATCTATCTATCTTTTTTAAATATGAGCAATAAGGCATTTTGTGACAAAAAATAATTGAAAATTCCAATGTGATATTTCATCGTTTTTTACTTTACATCATGTAATTTGGACGTATACTTATCGAAAAATGTAAAATTACAATAATTCAACACTGTTTACGGCCTCAAGTTTTTCGGGGGCTGCCCTTGCTGCCGATGACATCCCCGCTTGCAGCCACGTACACTTTCTCAAATGTATGTAAATATGTTTTTCGTGAATGTATACAACATTATATAATCTATTTGTTAAAATATTTACAGGTGGTATGCGGGCGAAGCCGCGAATGGGCCGCTAACATAATATATTTGGTGGAACCGAATTCGTTATCATAATTTAGTATTGTGAAGATCTCAAGTGTAACAATTTTTTTGCGTATTAGCTATTAGAAAATACAAATTTAAATAGTTTTACCAAAAAAAATCCTTACCAGAAACAAACATAGCCCCCGCATAAGAGAACAGGAAGGCCGAGTCCAATGTACCCAACAACGTGTTGGCATCTTTTGTGTCTGAAACAATACTGTTGTTAGATTTATCATTCAGTTTTTTATCGTTATTAAAAAATAAGGCTAGACATTATTTATGTATGAATATAATATTATTAAAATTGGATAATTTTAATGTGATTATCTGTTAACTTTCCATGCAAGTATTTTAAATTTAATTACTTTAAAATGGAAGAAGTATTGTTTTATTATCTAAATCTCTTTGCCTACCCAGCTATAGCAGATGTGTAACGCTTAAAAAACCTCAGCACCTAGTATTAAGACACTTCCGTCCCCCATTTTTTGCCAATTTTTTTGGAGGTTTTGCGCGTTGAGTACAGGAACTCAACTCAACGCCTTTTGCCTTGGTCACCAGAGCGAAGTAATGAAAATATTAAATATTTCAATCCTACGAGTGGGAATCGAACCCACAGCCGTTGCGTTTACAGTCGCACCTTCATGCGCCACGGTTACCTCAATACCAGTAATATTTACAGTCAATAATTTTCTTTAAATTCTCAATTGAAAATATCTGAAGATTTAGATATTAATTTTAGGAATCAAAGCGTTTTATTTAATTGAATAAAAACGCAACATGAGTGTTTTAACACGTTTCAAAGTAATGAATCGAAGAAACTGAAATTGATCCATTTGTAATAATTGTATTCTCATGAAATTGGGCAGTTATCCGTAGCTTAGGTGCCTGATGATGGGGTCAGGACTTGAATAGTGGAACTAATAAGAGATTTTTTTTTTATGGAAAAGACACGGCAAACGAGCGTTCGGGTCACCTGATGGTAAGTGATTACCGCTGCCCACGGCCTCGTGCAACACCAGAGGGGCTACAAGTGCGCTGCCGGCCTTTAAGGTGGGCGCCGGAGCCCAGCATTACCTGATGCGAAACGTAGTGGTATAAAGCCACTACTTCACGCCGGTCTTAAATGCAGGGGGTGGTAATGATCCGATAGAGTCTGCCCATGTGTGTTGCCATTGCCGGCGACGTGACTCTACCACACGTCCTTTAGTCGCCTCTTACGACACCACCAGTACCAGGATGATCCTATTCTAGGCCGGGACCACACGGCAAAAGATTGCTAGTAAGATTCTCGAGTTTAGGCTCACATAATTTGTAGCTTGGAGAACATTCTATATCTAGTATGAAAGCGTGTCTTTTAGTCTTTTCTTGGGTTGCGTACCTCAAAAGGTAAAAATCATTTAATATCAACCAATCAAAACCATTTATCTCGATACATATCTTATTTAGGTATCACACTGAAATTAATGTCAAGTATTTAGATTTTTTTTGCTGTATTTTGTATGAAATTCGCCGCATAATCAAAATGAGAACATACAATACATATAAAGGAAAATATATGAAAAGTGAAAATTTATAGGTATTTCATAGAAAAAATCATTACAAATTTATATTTATATTTAGTTATTTTCATACAAAATGAGTGCACAGGCCCACAAACATAAGTTTTTATAACTTGTTCTTCCCACACAAAGTAAAAAAAAGTAAATTGTTCATACCCGCCAGTATGTATTGAACCTACAACCGTCGCGTTTACAATCAGAGACCACTACGTCAAGACGTCCTCTGCGATTCGGGTTGGTCATCAAATACAACCTTGAAGAGAACTTGTCGATTAACTAATTAGAGCATATCATAGGTCATTTCTATACTCAAGGCCTAAAATCTAGTGATAAACAAAATTAGACGAACAAAAGTTATCACATATTATGTAAATACAAATATCAAAACAAACTCATCTTACCCGATGTACAGTTAAGTCATTGAAACTACCTATATAAGGATTTCGGAGCGATTTTCACTAACACAGTAGTAAACAAGCACTAGAATAAAATTGAGAATAAAAATTATTTATAATGTACTTATTTAGAAAACGTATAAAAATTTCAACGCTATACTATAGCTTGGCGAGAACGCATGGCTTAGTGGTCAGAGCGCCTGGTCGGTTTCCAGGAGGCGCGGGTTCGAGTCCCGCTGCGTTGAAATTTTTATACGTTTTCTAAATAAGTATTTTTCTTTCCTAAGTGTGGAATAACACTTTAAAAATGTTTAAAAATATTTATAATGTGTTATGTGATGTCGTAGAAATAGCCATATCGTAGAACACGCGCGCGATACATATTTGCGCGAATATCATTTCATAACATTTTTTTTTAAGTTTCTTAATTATACCTAATGATGTGCCACGCTGTTTCAATTCCCAGCATTTTTTAAGACAACGTATTAGGGGGCTGGATTAACCTTAGTTAAGTTTATCGTTACCCTTTATTTTATTGTTTGTTTATCGTTATACTGTTTTTGTAGAGTTGTCTTTATAGAGAGTGTACTTTAAAGTATAAGAATTGGTTTTGTAAAATGCACTATATCAGTATCTGGTATTGGTTCAAATTTAAAAAATCTTTTGAAATAAATTTGTAAATTTTTGAGAAGTTAATTTATGTTGGATAACCTAATATATCTGCGGTCAGAATTGAGAGTGAAGTCGCAGGTTAAAGATAGTGAAAACTAAACAACTCTCCAGTCAGAATTGAACATAATTATAGCACGACAGCGTCAAATAGGTCACAAAAATGTAAAAGCGATTCGTTCTACATATTTTTACGCGACAATGGCTATTTTAAATTTCAAAGTATTGATAAAAAAAATTGAAAAATATATAGTTTTTGCGAATAAAAATTCTTTGAATAGAGTTCGTGTCGCGTGCGTTTTATCTCTTATTACTTAGACACGAACAGATCACAGTAGTTAGATCATCGTCTGACTTTAAACGCAATGATTATGGGTTCGATTTTAACTCGGAACAATAAATTATATGTATGTTTTTATTCCCGCTGGCTAATGGCTAATTAACACGCAATGTCTTGAATTTAAGTGGAGATTAAGGAGAGAACATGTCTTGGTTCCCTCTATATTTCTATTATGTCTCATTAAGTTTCTGACATAGTGTCGCGAAACTATATAAATAATTTGACGTGCCCCAGATATCCAAGACCTAGTTGAGACCATACTTTATATGTATTTAGATCAACTAAGTACACGTTGACCGTTCAATATGGCCTTAAATCATATATACATAAATATATTTATATATAATACATACATATAGAGGCAGTAGTCGCGCAGGGGCATAAGGTGTGTCTGTAGTCGCGACGGTTGTGGGTTCGATTCCGACTAAGGCGAATGAAGTTCATATTTACATTCTCTCCACCTCAAAAGCAGGCAACGCAACAGTAGCTCCTCTGGCGTTACACGGGCTCGTGGTGATCACTTACCATCAAGTGACCCGTATATTCGTTTGCCTTGTCTTTTTCCATAAAAAAAAATAACTCGCTCTAACAAGAAGATAAAGCACGGCGTTGAGTTAATCAATATGTAATGTCTCGAATATCAGTCAATGCGTAGAGAACCGAATATCTTAACTCTAGGTTACCTCTGTCTACCTTGCGTGAAAAAGCGTGAAGTTGTTTTTTTTTCATATGCACGTACGTGTTAAATTGTGTAGTGATAAGCATTGTATAGGTACTTTCATAGCTCTCTATAAACAGTTTTGATAAAGCATTCATAATGTTTTTTTCTATTTACGTTGTATTTATGTATTTATGAGTACTGTTTAATATTGACTGTGAACGGTAGGTAGTGGGTTTGATTCCCACTCCAGGAAGTGAAATATTTACTATCATCATCGCTCGCTCTGGTAACGAGGCTAAGCGGGGTGTTGTGTTCCGCTACTCACGCACTTCCGCAATGCCTCCAGAATTGCTGAGAGTGGGGAATAGAAGTGTCTTAATGGGAACTGAGTATCTTAATACTAAATTCTCAGGTTCTCTCTACCTACCTTATATTATATAACATTTATAAAGTAGATTCCCTCTGCCTGTCTTCTTAGCTCATATCGGGCCACTAGCGGACTCCAATTTTAGGACCCAGTTGGGAAATTAATACAAATTATAATAATATTCTGAATCTTATTATAATTTGATTTGAATAAGATAATTACTAGAGATATATCACTCGGCCCTTCACTTTTCAGTTTAAAGTCAACATTGACAGAGAAGAATTTAAATTATTAAATAACGGAAACTGTTTATCAGGGATTTTATCGCATAAATTTGGTTACATAAGTGTTTTTATACTAGAAACTTCAAAAACTTATAATGCGTAAAATGAAGTGTCTTAACACTAAGTTATCTAAAAAAAATCCAAAAAAGATCCAAATGCGAACGACTTGCACACGAAGTACCATTAGCCAAAAAGTCATGTCATTAGTACCAAAAAATCATGTTTGTTGTATTTTTCTTTTTCTTAAATATTTATTATATTCAGTTTTTTAGTATATAAGTAATAGAAATACATAATCTGTAAAATTTTCAAAAGTTAGTAATATCACAGTTCGTAACATACAGCCTGGTGACACACGGACAGCGCAGTCTTAGTAATACGGGACCTACACAAAAAAATATCTACATATCTTTCTTTAAAATCAAAAAGGTCTTTAAAAATACTTACTAAAAGGCGCCCAGTTACACCACTGGTCGTCGCCCGGCCTCACTCCCGGAGGTGGGGTGAGGGCGCTGCAGTTCTGATGCAGAACACTCTTCACAACTGATATCGGTTTCCTCGTCAAATGATATGTCATGTATGTAAAATATGTTAGTATTAATACGCTTGCTTGGTACCTGGAACAAATATTAAAATATGAGGTTTTTAAGCCTCAAACATTTGATGTTTATGGCAAGGTAAGCAGAGAGAACCTTGTCTACAAAATTTTCGAACAAATCTATTTAAGTCTTGAGGTCATCGCCAGAAAAAGTCACGCCACTGTTTTAGTTTAATGAATTTAGATATATGAAGTTCCTAAACCTATTCATTTTTATTTTACTAAGAACCACTCAACTCTTATATTTTTGTTATTTTTTTCGAAACAAAATAAAAATTAGGCAAAATAAATAGTAGGGGGCACAAGCTTGCTACTGTAAACTTTAATGCTTTTTCATATCTTAGTTACCATAGAAAATATAAATGATGTACCAATGGTTAATCCAATCAATACAGTATAACTCTCTTTAGGCAAACAATAGGGAACAAAGCAATATTTTAATTAATTTAGAAAATATTCACTTTTCATAATCTATTTTTTAATAATAATAAATACATAATATAATTGCATATATATACATAATATATTTTATTACATAAAATTATATTTATTTTATATACAAAATGTGTCATAATAAAATTACTCAAAACATAATTCTTCCATTAGTAATTAACATGCATGTTACAAATAAAACAATGTTACATGATATGATAGTGTGATATTACTTAACAACATGATTCATTCACAAGTCATTACATTGAAATTATAATATGTATGCAGATTCTAGGTATTACTAATAATATTTAATATCAAACTGTATCCTACATATAGCAGCATAGGTGGAGGGAACCTAGTGTTAACATACTCTGTTTTCACTAAGACACTTCCATTCCTCACTTTCCATGGAATTCAGGAGGCATTGCATGATGAGTGGCAGACCTCCACTCTACATTTTGCTCCACTACCAATTTAATTTCCTCGAATGTGAATCAAACTGACAAGCTATTGCATTTACAGTCGCGTGTCACTGCCCCATGATTGACTGCAACTTTTTTTACCTTGATTTAATAAAATATTTGTATATATTCGTTGTATACTATCAGATGTTTAAAATTATAATAAATTGTATAAATTGGACCCATTAAACATAGGATAGCATTGTGGTGGTGGTTGGGGCTTCAATTCCCACTTGTGGGATTGATTTAAATATTATTTCCCCTCTTTAAAAACAAGATAAAATGAGGTGTTGAGTTTCACCATTTAAAATGCAGTGTCTTGAAAATTATATGGTGTGTGGGGAATAAAGTGTCTTAATAATAGTTTCCTTTGGTTTACACTGATATATGTGGAATACAATCTGAGGCTAATAAAAGGTAATATCTATATTACTTTCATAGTATGTCATTAAAAAAATTCTATATCAATATCTAATTTACATACAATTTAATCTTTTAAATGATATAAAATCATTATTGTAATATGCTATCATTTTTACAATCATAATTATTATCCAATTATCTATCATACATCTCTTAAATGTGTGGTACAATAAAAAGTACTGCTATTTTCTTTAGCTTTATGAATAGATGAGGTCTGAACCCATAACTATTTCTACTGATATATCAGTAGAAATAGTTATGGGTTCAGACCTCATCGTTATAAGTTATATTATAATTAAAGTAAACAGAAAAAGCAGTTTTATTTTAATAATATAAAATAAATTTTAAAAAGTACCACTCTTAATTCTACTAAGTTTTAGTTATTTTTATTAAGTTAAACAGTAAAAGTTTTAGTATAAGTTTCTTTTGTTTACAATAAATTACCAATAAAAGTAATTTTTTTTTTATGTTTCATTACAAAACTCACCTATTAACATAATAAAAATATCTATTTAAACAACATGTTGACTCACCATCTCAATCTATTTATTTGAAACCTAGGACACCAAGCTGAACTTAGTTTTTGTAAACACTGAATCCCGACGGGAGCGTCTCTGTTAACACCGCTCATTTTAAGCCACTTTATCCACTTCCCTCTCATAAAATAGTCTAAATATAACCACGTATAGACAAGCACAAGTGCACGCTATGATCTAATCCACAAACATTTTACAA
>JAATLQ010011680.1:0-26778 GCA_013421005.1 Heliconius erato x Heliconius himera
TACCCTTTAAAAGTATAAAACACAATCTAAATCCAATATTTCGTTAAACAAATGTTTAGTTTACACGGCGCCAACGCGAAGGTGTGGAAAAGTGGAGGTGATTGATATATCATATAGTAGACTTTGATCTCAGATGGATTAATGCTGTTTATAAAACACTTTATGTAGTGTTAATTGGCGACTGTGAGAGTGGTTTAATGGATATTAAACAAATATGAAATGTGTAAATATTATGTTTTACCTACTTGTTTGTTTTGAAGGGTATTGTGTTTTTTTAAATTTTCTCTTCGTGATGGTTTTGATTTTATTTTCCACTTGGAGAAATAAAATTGTTTAAAGTAATTTCATTTTCCGAGAGGCCGGTCGTGGCGCAGCGGCACGAGGTGTGACTGCCAAACCGACTGGTTGTGGGTTCGACCCCCACTCGAGGAGATGAAATATTTACTTAAATTTATATTTCCATTTCTTCGCTCTGGTATCGAGGTTAAGCGCGGCGTTGAGTTCTGCCACTCAACACGCAATGCCTCCAGAATTCGGCAGAAAGTGGGAAACGGAGTGTCTTAACACTAGGTTCCCTCTGCCTATCCTGCTGTGTGCGGGATACAGCGTGAAGCTAATTTAATTAATTTAATTTAAATTTCATTTCCCTGCCCTGGTAGACACAGTGCGGCGTTGACTTCCTCAATACATAGTGCCTCAAAAATTTGGCGGAATAGGGGATGGCAGTCTTAGCACTAGGTTCCATCTGCTTATTCTACTATGCGGTTAAAAGCGTGAAGCTGCACTTTTTTAAAGTATTTTTTTTTTTAATTTACAATCACATATTCTATGCCAAATATATACCTTTTTCCTTTTAAATTGTCCAAAAATAATAAAAAGCTAGTATACCTAAGATGGTTAATAAAATATACGGGGAAGCTCGCCAACCTCGATTTTACGACTTGCGGTCAGTTGAATAAAACCTATCAAAATAGAAATACAACTAACCCATTTAAATACAAGCCATTTTAATACTTATTCTCCAATATATAAGGACCACAAAAGGACAATACGTTGATACAGCAATTTAGATTTCGTTGTTATATTTTCAATATTTATTTTTGCTGGCAACTCTACCTAGGTCTGGTCTATTGGTGTATTTTATTTTAATTTTACATTATAATTTTTGTTTTGTATAAATAAATGTATACAGATTTTATTTAAAATATTCTCAATATTTTACTTGTTATTTAAAATATTATAACAGGTACGTATATATTAAAAAAAAAATAAGTACACGTGATTTTTTTATTAGCATAATTTTATGTTTATTAAGTATAATATTCAAACTTGCTATAGTAATAATATCAAGTGAGGTCACTGAGGCACAGCGGTACAGTGTCTGACTTTAAACGCAATGGTTGTGGGTTTGATTCATACTCAGTGACATAATTTCCTCGTTCTGGTAATAAAATAAAGTGCGGCGTACAATTACGTATTTCGTCACGTAATGCCTTGTAACTAATATAATTTTCAGCTTATAATTTTTATATTGTAAATGATTCTCATAGGGTCTTTTTGCATTCCTGTAATAGGATATCTGCCATTTTAATAAGAAAACATGTCAAATATAAGCGAACTCGCACACTGAGTGTTTGTTATCAAGTCAATATTATAGATTAACGGGAAATACAATTAATAAAAATTGACAAACTTAAGTTTGCGGGTGTATGAATTCGTTTTGTATGAAATGAACTACAAATATAAGTTTGCAATAGATGTTTTCTTTTAAAAATTTTCTCTTATTTGTTTTGTTATTTTGTACTTATTGCCAAATTGAAACATCGGCAGTAGGAATAGATATTGATTATTGGGATTATTTGACATCAGCTACTATAATTGCAGTTCTTACCAAAAGTCAAATATTTATTCATTTTCTATACGAGAAGAACCTTATAGGCTCTGATTGAGTGGCAAATTCCGTACTAAATACAGCACAAACGATATAGATAAATATGATTGAAATATTTATATAAAATCGTAAAATCTATGTATGTTAAAATTAAAATTCGCTATATGTATGTATTATATTTAAAACCTTTCCAAATTTTTTATGATAATTTTGATGTGCAAATAGGCCAAAGATGATATATACTTAAACAAATATAAGCATAACTATCTATTGGACAAAGAAGTCCTACCCAAAAAAAACTACACCAAATTGTACGAATCACACAAAAGACTTTTAAAAAAATTCGATAACCCGTTGAGATTAATAAAATCAATCGTTCGATGAAAATTCTATTCTCCATTACCTTTTGTTCAAGGTGGTCATTATGGCTTTGGTTCGCGGGGGGTCTGAGTGGTCAGTGGGAACGCGCTTGGGGGCCAAATAGTGGGTTTATAATGAAAATATATAGCCATTCTGCTATTTAAATATAGAAGAGTGAAAAACGATTTATTTATTTATTTATGGTATGTATGTATGATTTTTCATTTGTTAATTGTTTTTTTTTGTTCTCTTTGTTGTAATTGGCAATGCCGTTTGGTTTGTATGAGGCTGTCAAACGCATATAGCAGGATAGGAGGAAACCTAGTTTTTTTTTATTGAAAAAGTCAAGACAAACGAGTGTACGGGTCATCTGATGGTTAGTGATCACCGCCGCCCACGACCTCGTGTAATACCAGAGAAGCTACAGGTGTGATACCGGACTTTTAAGTGGAGATAGACGCGCTTTTTGAAGGTATCCAGTTCGTAACGACCTGGTACAAACACTGCCACAGGTAGGCCATTCCACAGTTGTGTGGCGCGTAGAAGGAAGTTTCTACAAAATCGCACTGTAGTGGAGTTCCACGTTTCCAGATGGTTTGGATTATATTTGAGTTACTCTGTTCCCCAATTTAAGCTTGATTCGAGACATTATTGAATAACGAAACTCAAAGAAGTAGTTTGTATACTTAAGTGGGAAAATCAAAATAAATTAAATGTAATTATTCCCCTGAATGGGGCATGCACTCTGAACGTTATTCCACTGTACTATTAACTATATTTTAAGTAAAACTGATACAAAATTACCAAAGATTTTGCACAATCATTATCAATAAATAAGAAAACATTTATTTAATTTCAGATATAACGATATTGTTTTGAGATGTCCATATAGTCTAAAAGGAAAACGTAAACTGGTGTTTACGTTTTTCATCACATAGCCGTGTAAGGAAAATAACCTGTTATTAAGACACTCCGTTCCCCATTAAAAAAGTCTATATATATAAAAAAAAATAGCTTCACGCTGTATCCCGCACACAGCAGGGTAGGCAGAGGGAACCTAGTGTTAAGACACTCCGTTCCCCACTTTCTGCCGAATTCTGGAGGCATTGCGTGTTGAGTGGCAGAACTCAACGCCGCGCTTAACCTCGACACCAGAGCGAAGAAATGTAAATATAAATTTAAGTAAATATTTCATCTCCTCGAGTGGGGATCGAACCCACAACCAGTCGATTTTGCAGTCACACCTCGTGCCGCTGCGCCACGACCGGCCTCTATATATACCTCTAGATTAAATGAATTAACTATTTTAAAAATAAATGAATAATGTTTCAAAAATACACAATACTACAATACAGTGAGCTCGGGCCAATTCGAGGAGCTCGCAGCTCGAAGCTCGAAAATGAAAGCAATTTGTTAAGATTACCGTCAAACCGCTCCGTGTAGATTGTTCATTAAAAGAGATTTAACTTTTAAGTTCATTTCTTTAAAATAACGTCTTATGTATATTTTATAATATATATTTATAACTATGTTGTAAGTTGGAACAGCGTGTGGCTTTAAGCGTGACGGTTGTGGGTTCGATTCCCACTTGGAGGAATGAATTTTCATGTTTTCGCTCTGGTATGAACAAAAAGCGTGACATTAAGTTAAGGCCACTTGAGAAGCAATATCTCAAAAAGTATGCGGAAAGTAGAGATTGGAATCTCTTAACACTAGGTTCCCTCTGCCAATTTTGTCATTTGCGGGACACAGCGTGAAGCTATTTTTTTATTACTATCTATATATATAAAAGGACTTGTGCTGACTGACTGAGGTAAGACGCACGCAGAGCCGTAACCGCTGATGGTAGAAACGTGAAATTTGGGCAGATGTTTATTTCATATTCTGGACATCCACTAAGAAGGGAATTTGAAAAATTTTAACCCTAAAGGGATGAAATAGGGGTTGAAAGTTTGTATGGAAAAAAAAAATATCTGTACCGATTTTTATAAAATTTGAAATTCAGATTTTTAAAAATATTTCATTGAACACGTGTTACATGGTTTTTAAGAATTTACCTCCTAAGGGTTCAAATAAGGGGTTGAAAGTTTATATGGAAAAATCTTTAAATTGCCACCGACTTTTATAAAAAATTAAATTCAGACTGTTTAAAATACTGTTAAAAATATTTTATTGGACATGTGTTTCGTGGTTTTTTTAGAATTCACTCCTAATAAGCGGGCGAAGCCGCGCGCTCCCTCTAGTACGTAATAAGTTTCAATTAAGGCCATCATAGCACAGTGATGATTGGAGGTTAGATTAGTAAATTTAGATATAAAAATAGATTTAAAGCTATCATATATAGGGAACAGAGTGTGTTAACATTAGGTTATCTACCTACCATATTTATTAATGTGGGACAAAATGTGAAGATAAAAACGTGATACTGTAAACCCGACGGTTGTGGGTTCGATTTCCACTCCGCTCTTATAACCAAGCAAAGCGCAGCGTTGGTATCTGGCACTCAACCCGCAATATCTCAAATTCGGCGGAAAATGTGGCAGTGTCATAATGTGAACGGAGTGTCTTAATACTAGGTTCCCGGGATCTCTCTATCTAACCTGCTGTGTGAGATACAGCGTGAAGCTAATAAAAATAGCGTGAAGCTGACAAAATTAAACATAATATATATGCTTTAGTATACTAAAGCAAATATATAAAACACGTCACGTTATTCCCTTTATTATAACGATCGCATATTTCACATCTCATCAAAAAACTCATTATACGTTTAACAAGAAACTTGTAAAATATAAACCACTCAGGTGTCTTGCTTTTGACAAACTAATTTACTACGGGAATAAAAAGTTAATTTTCATCACAAAAAATCTAGTAACTCTTAAATAAAGGGCGATAGGGTTTAGAATCCAATGAAATGATATTTTTTTTATTATTTTTTTATTTCTTCTATCGCTATTTGAGATACAAGAAAAAAATATATACTCTCGTTAATGACTAATTTATAAAAAAAAAAGGAATAACGAAATGTGTCAAAATTTTTAGGTGAATTTTTACGTGAAAAATTTTACGTTTGATGTAGGTAGATGTTCAAATTGGACATCGTAAAATGCTTAAAAAATGGCAAATAATATGTATATGTGACAGTAAAATCTTTAACTGCGAGTATAATATAAAATTTTGAAATAGTATTTTATTGACGCTTCACTCTTTTTTCCACACGTCAGTCTAAGGTTAGGCAGAGGAAACCTAGTGTTAAGACACTTCGTTCTCTATTTACCGGCAATATATTTTAAATGTCGGAGTCGAGAGTCGAACCACAACCTGTCGCGTATACGTTCAGAAACTACAGCAACAGCCTTATTAATTAAATAACATGCTCCCCACTCCGCTAGACGAAGCGCGGCGTTGACTTCCGCCATTCAATACGCGACGTAGAATATTCCACAGAAAATAAGAACGGAGTGTCTTAACACTATACGACAAAAACTATTAGAATTAACTAAGCAGATACTAACAAAGTAACGACACTGCGTCTAAAAACAAGATCCTCGACATTATATAATTAAAATCTGTTTTATTAAATTTCAAATCAATCAACTAGCTAGATAATAAATCACGACAAATCCTCGAGATCCCTAAAAATCCGGACACGGAACGTTTAAAGATGCGAGTGGAAGTGGAATTCTCATTAATTGGTTACCCTCCCGAAGCCTTATTACTTGAGGGTTGATTAAGACCTTTGGAATACAATGAATATTATGTGAAGTTATTTTATATATATTATTATTTTTGTGATTTTATACGTGAGGCCAGTCGTGGCGTAGCGGCACGAAGTGTGATTGTAAAACCGGTTGGTTGTGGGTTCGATCCCCACTCGAGGAGATGAAATATTTACCTAAATTTATATTTCCATTTCTTCGCTCTGGTGTCGAGATTAAGCGCGGCGTTCAGTTCTGCACTCAATACGCAATGCCTCCAGAATTCGGCAGTAAGTGGGGAACGAAGTGTCTTAACACCAGGTACCATCTGCCTACCCTGCTGTGTGCGGGATACAGCGTGAAGCTGAAGCTGATTTTATACGTTACGTATTGGTAGTGGGTTCGATTTTTATTTCGGGATTTAATTATATTTAGGTCATTCTTCCACCATGGGAATAGCACGACGCTAAGTTGTAACATAGTGCAAAATATGAACCTGCACTTTCGTGAATCCTATTACAATCTTATTCATATTTAAAAAAATATATTATAAATGTATGATTATTATAATTAGCATTATAAAATTAAACAATGTTCAAAGATACAAAATTCCTATAAAGACGTGCGTGGGGCGCTACTTCGCTAATGGCTTGATGTCATTCTCCTTACAATATCGCTTATAGAATACTGTAGAGTCGTCATATGATTATCAATTTTTGGACAATTTTGTGTTAAAATATTTTTTTTTATTTTACACTGTATCTCGTATATAGCAGGTTAGACAAAGAAAATCTATTGTTATGACACTCTGTTCTCCACGCACTGCACGATTTTCGACTCCGCGGAACTCAGTGTTGTCTTCTTACCAGAACGAGGAAATGTAAATAATTCATTCCCCTGGGAATCGAATTCATAACCGCGTTTACAATCAGACTGTCGAACAATCACTTATAGAAATGTATTTTTGTTAACTAAAAAGCGTTTAAATATTTTTACATATTTCCGTTCCCAATGTTAAAGTAAAAGTTTCTAATGTTGTCCGTCAGTTACTGAGATTTTTTTTAATTCTGGACACTGTAGTTGTAATTTACTAATCAAAATCTATATAAATTGATTCTGAGACTGACAAATAAAACCTACTGATATACAGAAAATTATTCAAAAAAACATTTAACCAAAAATCCTATATTTTAAATAGTTCCGTAGCGTTTGGCTCGCTCCGTTCTCTCTGATTACCCCGCAAGGGATAAAGCGTGAAGCTAAGTTAAGTTAAATAATTAAGCACAAGCGACTCTACGTCTTCGTATCTTTACCTACGGATATTAATTAGAGGTAAACAAGTTCCCTTTGTGAGATTTTCACTTCACCCCATCTGATGTCGTACCAAAGATAACAATAGGGAGTGTTACATATATACGAATTTTTAATAAAAATTTTAAGAAGAATATTTAAAAAAATCGATTGAATTTAATTGATTTCAAAATTATATAATATTGATATAACCTAAATGAAATTTAAAAAAAATAATAATATTTCAATTACTTCAAAGTAAAAATTATTGAAAATTAACTAACTAACTACTTACTAGAGAAGGAAAACTTAAAGATTTATTTTATGAATTTAATGTTTTTAAATAAAATAAATAAATAAATCATTATGTTATTTAAAAACATTAAATTCTGATAATTATTTTATTTAAAAACATTTAATTAATGTTTTTCTTATGCATTATTATTAAAAATTGCATTCTGTATCCTTTCTCAGCATAGACAATAATTCTTTCATATTTTATACGCTTGCGTTTAAAAATATCGTAAAAAGAGGCACAACGGTTATGATTTTTTATTATATAATTTCGTATATACCATTTGTAAATTCACTATTTTTGCATTTTACCAATATAAGTTATATCCTGCTAAGACACCTCCTCACTTTCCACCCAAATTTCCAGACAATGCGTGTTGAATCGCGGAACTCAACGCAGCGCCTTGCTCTAAAATTTTGCTTTCTTATTTTTAGAATATATCGAAAACACAAAACTATATAGAAAAAAACATATTAAGATGGTTGCATTTTATATGAACACATCCAAGAAATCAATCTTAATCATGACCAGCGAGGTATGACTGTTACTAATAACCGCGACTGACTGTATTAATTGATTATTTGTGTCAACTTAAACGAGAAATATGTATAATACGCACGCTCAAAATTAACCTATATTTTCTACAATATAAAGACTAAAATCGCTTCATAACAATAAAATATTATAGCAATATCTGTACGCCATGTTGTAAGATAGAGGCAACTTGGTAAACTAATTATAGTAATTATGTATAGTGTTTTAGTATTTATGTGGAAATAAATAAGGTATATTATTGTGTATTTGATCGTTGTTATGATGTATTATGTCAAATGATTCGAATTAATGTGAAAGGTGGATAGAGTGCCATTTGATTACAAAGTTAGAATTAAAGTAGAATAGATTATATTTTCTTATTATCGTTTTACCGTCGTAAACTGTAAATACTGTTGGTTGGTTGGCGGTTGGTTCTACACTCAGTCAAGGGATATAATTATTTTCATTTTCTCAATAGGTAACAAAAACCGTGGCGTTGAGTACTGCCAAATCAACGAACGCAGTGTCTTAACGCTAGGTTTTGTCTACCCACTCTGACATATGTAGACAGCGGAATTTGATATATTTTTTTTAAATGTTATCTTATGTTGAAATGTAGCTGAATCAAAGAAACTGAGTGAAATTTTCCAAAAAAATATTTAAATTTAGCGTTAAAAAAAAATATTTCAGCAATTTTTTTTCTGCACGCTTTTGTGACCTAGTGATTGCGCTCTCCACATTCTGTCTTAATTTGAGTCTTTGAGTCTTCAGTGATGAATCTTAATATGGTGCTATATTTTATCAGAACTAAAAAACGAAAATATTCCATTAATCGTCTTTTTAATTCATACGTCAGGGAAACCTCATTTAAATGATATAATTTATTGTTTATATTATGAACAATCTATGAAGTCAGTCGTATCTAGGCACAAGCGTGTGTCTAAAGGCGGCAAGTTGTAGATTCGATTGCCAATCCAGGAAATGAAATATTTTCATTAGTTCGGTCCGGCGTCGAGACAAAGCGCGGCGTTAAGCCCCGCCACCTAAAATGCAATGCATCCAGAATTCTTCGGAAAGTGCAGAGCAGAATGTCTAAACACTATTCCTACAGTACATATACTACACCCTCTGCTTACCCCTCTATATGCGGGATACAGCGTGAAGCGTAATATAAACAATGTATAAACACGCATATACATAAATCACTGTAGCAGGTAATCATCAGAGATCATCAGTTAATCTTTGATCATATTTTCAACACACGTCTTCCAGCTCTACTTTATGTTCTAATGCAGGCCGCTGAGTGAAACGGTGTATTTGTTTACTTTGAAATTTGTGGATTCTTATGTATGATGCATAATATTATTTTGATTTTCACTTATAGTTCTTTTTTCTCCTCTCAATTTGTTTATGTAATTTGGAATGAGGATTATTTAATAATATAAAATAATTTAATAAAACTTAATACAACTAAAAATTTGCTTTCTTCTAATAAACATTACTTAAAAAGTAACTGTAACACACAAAATTTATAAAATATTTTTTTATTTTAAAATATAAAGCCAAGTGGAATATCTGTTGATATTACAATAGTTATTTCCTCACTCAACGATATGTTGAGGTATATCCTAAAATTAAAAGATAAATTTATTCTATTCTCCTTTTTTAATGAATCGTAAAATATAGTTTAACGTAGAGCACTTTTAGAAACATCGAACTGAACTTTAATACGTATCCACGTCAAAATATATTACATACTATTACGAAGGAAAACTGTAAACGAATTAAGAATTGATGGACACGGGCCAACTTACGTTCATTCAGATGTAGGGCGTGTGGGCGGGCGACAGTAGCGACGGTGGTGGCGAGTAGCGGCAACTATGTGGTTTGAATCTCGGTAGAGTCTATTGCTAAATTTGTAAAATAGAGTCGATTATATATTAAAATAGTTTCTTTTTAGCTTCATGGTATATCAAGAATATAGTAAGGTAAGCAAAGGAAATTTTGTGTTAAGACACTCCGTTTGCCATTCCCCTTGCAGTTTTCGAGATATTGCTTGTTGGCTGGGGGGGAATATGCCGTGCTTTGTCTGGTTGCCAGAGCGCGGAAATTAAAGAAACTCATTCTTTCGAGTAGAAATCGGCTCCACAATCGTAGTGGTAAGCATATATACATAGAGAAAAACAATATCATATGTATATAGTAGTACAATTTAAAATACCTTCGATTTATATTCGCCTAAATGGATCTTTTGGCAGTTGATACAATCCTGTTAGCCAGGTATGAGATTACCGGTTGCAGCATCCGTTGTGGTGGGGATAATAACGGAGTATGGGTTGATATAATAGTATTGCTAGATAGTCTAAATATTTTTTACTGTATTTTTAATATAGATATTTTACTGTGTTTTTTAAATTTTTTTTTTAGGCCAGCCGTGGCGCAGTGGCACAAAGTGTGACTGTAAAACCCACTGGTTGTGGGTTCGATCCCCACTCGAGGAGTCAAGGAGAGGAGACAAGTTGTAGGCTAAGTTGTTGCTGTACAACTTTTTTGCTTGAAACATAAAAAATCAAGGGATTTTGAGAAATTCTTTCTTAATATTCTTTAGTTTATTAGTTTTCTGTCACTCAGTACCAGAAGATTATTTTTTTATAAATATCTGAATTTGTTTTTTTTTTCGGAGAACGGCGAATCTTAACGTAACAGTACCTTGATGTATATATGTATGTACTTAGTCTATTTGGAAAAATATACATATATAGAAAGAACACGTTTCATTATTAAGGTAAGACCCTGCAATTATTAGCACTTCAAAAAAAAATAATACAATATGTAAGTGAAACTAAAATCCTCTCAGAACACATCCCATCTATCAAACCTGAACACCCTACACGCCCGCGGCAAGGGGTTGCAACCCACTATTGCACTTCATTTTTAATTTAGATCTTACCTCACCTTATTTATATATGGGCTTTACAAATAAATGCTATTGAATTAATGGGGAGCTCGGGGCGAAACGGTCATTTTGTTCGTGATTTTTATTTTTATTCTTATTATAGGCAGTTAAGGTGAGGTCGCGTGCCGATTGTTGTTTTTACCCACGTGAGGATTTAATAGATTAGATTTTTTTTTAATAATGAAATATTGAAGTAGAATTCGTTTTTTGTGTGTGGATAGTTAAACGATATTTGTTGGTTCAAATATAAATTACTTGAGGCCGTCATGGCGCAATGGCACATAATATGACTGTAATTGTAACAATTGTGAGTTCGATTTTCACCCAGAGGAGGATAATACTTTATATTTTTACTTCCTTTAGTAAAATGGCAAAACGCATTGTTGAGTGGTTAAATAAATGTCTTGTTAACATTTTCTCTGTTGCATGCAGTTAAAGATCTCAAATATTAGTTCTAATTTTTTTTATCTCACTTCTTAAATTTCTGTGACTTGTTAATGAAACCTATCGGAAGGACGCGAAAAAAATATTGTCCCGAAAATACTATTCAGTATTTTCGTAGTGTGTATTAACATACAAAAATTGTTTTGAATCGAGGGATCATCATGCAATATCTTCCAAATGCCTTGTGATAATTATATTATCATATCTTACTATATATAAGACTAAGACTAAGATTAGTTATGAATTTGGACGAAAAGCGCAGAACGGAGTGTCTTAGCACTACCTTCTTTCTACTCTTGTATACGTGAGATACACTGTGAAGCTATTAACCAATCTGTTTTTAGGCATACATTGAATAATTTTTAATAATTTTACAAAACTAAAATGAAACAAATTAACACAGTTCACTGGTTATATTTAGAATCAAACATAGTACAATGGGTCGTCAACTGAAATAGAATCACACCTTAGTACTTGTCAGAGAAACAAATGTAGAGTACATTTCATATATGTATGCTACTCTATTATGACTTGATTTAATAGATTATGCAGACAGACAGAATTAATTTATACTATATTATATATTTAGATTAGTTTTACCTGTGGCTTTGTTCTTATATAAAAGTGAAAACAACTATTTTTTTTATGACACAAATAAAACCCTGATTTGACCACGTGTGTAGTGGGTAACATCAAAATGAATAGACAAATGAACTATTCAACACAATTTTTATTAGGCTATGGTTACTGAGATTATTGCGTTCTATTAAATACATCAGTATACGAGTACAGATTGTTCAGAATTATCTATTGTTAAGTGTAGAATCATCTCAAAAACACTCCGTTCTTCTCTTTATACCCAAATTCAAGACTACTGAAACTTAATGCCGCTCTTTGCCTGGCCAGAATAAGAAATTGATAATAATTTAAATATAATCCACCGAATGAGAATTGAATCCACAACAACCACGTTCACAGCCGTCGCTATTCTACTGCACCACAACAGCCGTTATCATATGTAACCTTTATTATATCCGAACCTAACCTTATTTCCTACTGTCAGTTTTGAATAAACCGCGCAATATATCCACCATATTGACCTGGCTAGTTCAATCTACCATAAAGTCCGAACTTGAAATAAACACTGTATATAGAATAGATGATCGTATCTCGTTGCCTCTACTTGTAATAAACTAGCGACATTTGTCAGCGGACCTGACCGGCTTGCGTCTTGAAAAACAAAATTTTCCGCAACACATATCATAGACGATTTGGGATAAATTTTCGCACTGTGCGATTTTTAATATTTTTTATGGGATATTTGACAAAATCTTCTATAGAAATTCGATAAAGAATTGGGAATGGAATCTATGCTTCTCTTGTATTAAAAATGAAAATTGAATAAATAACCATGATACGATTTTTAATGTGTAATTTTTATACAGTAAAGTATATAACAAATATATATTTTTATCCGCCAAAATTATGCAGGTTTTTTTGGCATTATAATTATATACAGTTACTTATTTTCTTACTAAGCTAAACTAAGCTTAACACTAAAATATAATTTCTAAGAGAGAGAATCCTTTCTTTTTATATCTAAATTCATATTATTTTCAACAACGTTTTGTTAACTAAATCGTTTTTTAAAACGCTACATTTGTTACGACCACCGCTATAAGGTGGAGGGCAGGACACGGTCAGTGCGCGCGTTCTAAAGAACTGAATAAATCTACCGCCCAGCGACAAGGTGAATATAAAGAGTCCGCACGCTGACTTCCGTGGATAGGGCTGTCGTATAGCGTGGGGTAAGTTGAGAAAAATGTAAGTATTTTTTTTTAAAAGTGTTATTCCACACTTAGGAAAGAAAAATATTTATTCAGAAAAACTTATAAAAAATTGAACGTAGCGGGTCACGAACCCGCGCCTCCTTAAATTTTTATAAGTTTTCTGGATAAATAAAAGGTAAGTAATTTTGCTTTAAGTATATCTTAGATGGTATTCTGACTGTAAATACGATCCCACTTCTTGCTCTGGTAAGAAGACGAAGCCTGACATTACAGCCAATCAATTCTCAATGTACACATAATACTGTCACCGAGTCGGTCTCCAGACCGAAACCAGAACCCACCGCACCACAGTCACCTTTAAACAATAGTATAAGTATATATACTTATAAATTAATTTATAAATTAAAAAAAAAACCTTTTTTATTTTAGACAACCCTACATTTTCGAAGCAGTCCGGCCACCGTGAAAGACGAGGTGATCATAAAGGCTCGCTCATGTTCTTACATAATAACATTCTTCCCGAGGGAGCTTCTAAACATGTCCACTATGGAACTAAGTTATGCTGACAAGTGAAATTCAAATAAATATTTGCATTTTTAGCTTCCCTTTGATACCGGCAAATACGGTTTTCAGGATTTATCTAACATGAGATTTTGTGTAGTCGTATGTGTTTGGAAGATATTTTGTATTTTTTAAATTATCTTTTATTTACAGATAAGATAGATAAATTGTTCAACTTTAAGAGTTCATTTTAATTGTTTTTTTTTTCGCTTCACGCTTGTGTACTACGCGTAGCAGAGTAGGTAGAGGCACCCTGGAAACCTAGTGCTAGGACGCTCCATTCTCATTTAGACACTTTCGTTCCACACTTTTCGCGTTGCCAGGATAGAAAGATGAAAATAATAAATATATTGACTGCCTCTATATTAAAACGTGACTTAATAGTTGCAGTACCTACCACAAAAAAAAAACATACTGAAGCAACATTGATGTATTTACATGCAATTTAAATTTCTTGAACATAAAACAAACTTACGACATCTCCACTCCATCCTCCATTATTTCTGCAGATATCAAAATTCATATATCTCCACATATTTCTTAGTCCACAGTCCAAGGGATAGGCAGGAAATGGTCAGCGGAGACAAACTCGGGCGACACGCGTCATAACGCAGGTTTGTATAAAGCAGTTGAAATGAAAAATGGACGGCTAGTTTCTTTACGACCGTACTATGTTATATTTTGCATCCTTGTTAAATAACTACTATATATGATATACAGTAGTTATTTAAAAATGTTATTTTATATTTGTGGTGCAGAGGCACAAGCGTGTTATTGTTTATGTGATAGGTTGTGGGTTCGATTCTCATTCGCAGAGATTAAATATTTAATATTTTCATGTTCTGATCTTGGGCAAAGCGCGGCGTAGATTTCAGCCACTCAATACTCTGCCTACAGAATTCGGTAGAAAGGGGAAAACGGGTATCTTAATATTAGGTTTCCAACTTTACTCTGTCGACCCTGCTATGTGTGGGTGCAGCTGGAGCTTAAAAAATACGTTTTTTTATATACACTAGAAACCCAAGTATATATAATTCTAGTATATATACTATACTAGAAACCCAAGCGGGGCCTTGTATGCTTAAACTTATTGTTATATTATAGCCAAATTATGTATACTAATTTGTAGCTTATTATTATTAAGTTTCATATAAATGCAATCAGTAGTTTTTGTATGAAAATGTTCACAATACAACTTTTAACATTTATATTATTAGTAAGTAAGTATATGTAAGATGGTAAGTGATTAAAGGTTATATATGAATATAAAGTAATATGTAACCTCTGCATTGCAGTTATTTGATTGGATTTTACCGATTTACTAAAAAAAAGATTCTAGGTTCTATTCTCACTAGTGGGAATGGTATACAACGAATTTCTTGCACTTTACACTTTATGTTTTACATCTTTGTTAAAAACAATTACTGTTTATTGTTTATATTATAGCTTCTGTATGCACTTAAAGTACGGATATTTTATTTACATTGTATTTTTTTTTTGGTTTTTTAACCGATTCTAAAGGTGCGAATCGGAGGATTCGAACTGTAGTTTATTAAAAATAAGATTCTTCAGAGGGTTCCACTAAAAGGTTCCTCAGAGAGTTCCGCATAAATTTCAATATTGTAGAACAAACGGAAGTACAATTTATACAAGTTGTCATTTTTGATGAAATGTGCTACAAATGTTTGTAATAATAGTTCGCGAACAATTTTCACGATTAAAATATCCAAAAATATATTTGCATATAAATATATTGACATAAAATTTATTTCAAAATTAAAAAAAAACAATTGCAATAATGATTTGAGAGTAATGTTTAGTAGATATTGCAGATACGAGATATATTTGGAAAGGCGTATTGCTGCGGATGCGCGTTTGGCCGTACACAATGCAGTATTGGTACCGACGCTGTAACGCGGCAGCAAAACGTTTGTATTACAGAAGAACAATAAAAGAAAGATGAATGCCGTGGAGATGTGATCTCTTCGTAGGTTATGCGGAGTCTAAGTGATGAAAGAGTAGTAAAAAAGATTTATGATGGAAAAGTGTGTGGTAAGAAAGGTAGGGGGTGACCTCGGTTGACCTTCGAAAACACAGTATCAAAAATACTGGAAGAAGATCACGTAAAGAGCATGAAGACCCACCGAAGGACATGTATGAAGAGGTTGATAACAGTGGACGAGGCGAAATAGGTATGTATAGACCGTAGCGATAACCGTTCTCTCTGACTACCCCGCTAGGAATAAAGCGTGAAGTTAAATTAAGTTACAATATTGATTTTATAATTTGAGGCAGGCATGGCGCAGTGGCACAAGCTTGTGACCGTAGATGTGGGTTCGATTCCCAGGCGAGGAATTAAATATTTTATTTTCTTCATTCTGGTGACAAGGCAAAGCGCGGCCTTGAGGCCACTCAGCACGCAATTAACTCAGCACGTCTTAACACTAGGTTCCCTCTGCCTACCTTACTATTTTCACGATACAGCGTGAATTCGAAAAAAAGAAAAAAAATACATAAAAGTTTTCGACGAACGAACGAACGAGAAGTTTTCGATAATGTTCGACACAAAATACGCTTGGTCAAACAAAGCGTGTCGTCGTTCCCGTTGATAGGATTCTTTACGCTCAGTATATTATATGCTCAAAGAATACTTTTTGACTGGGTGGTCGAAATTTTGATATTTTAAAGTATAGGTAACTTTAAAAGAATATTCTTTATATTTTCTAATATTTACTACAATTTTTTAATCTAAAACTGATCTTATTGACGTATCTTGAGTGAAACGATTAATGTACAGAGATATATTATTACACTTTTATATCAAGAACGAACTTACAGAACCAGTAAATCTCTGTAATACATTCCAACTCTACACTTTGTCTGTAATAATCAAAAAATGAATAAATAAAAAAAATACGTAAAAATATAATAGTTCTGAAAAATCTGTTTAAACAATGCACGGTGATAAATTCCAACAACGCAATGTCTCGATTTTAGGTGAAGTGATTTAAATATTTTTTGGTCTTTATTGACATTTAGAAAGTGCTTTAGAGCAAATATGTGGGGAAGAGCAAGAATCTAGGTAAGAAAAATCTTAATAAGACTTCATACTACTAAGTTACTAAGTACTACTATTAAGTTTTACCTGCGGCATCGACCGCTTAGTCAAAAAAAAACATATAAATTCTAAGATATCGACGTAATTCAGACATAGGGTAACATCGTACTCATAAACGTGGTGCAACATAATTATTAATAGCCTACCTCAATAAATAGACTATTAAAAAAAAATCTATTTGAGCCAATACTTCCTGAGAATCATCAACCTAAGAAATTCATCAGTTTAAAAATATAAGAACAAACAGGTAAAACTGTATACTGAAACAACATGCCTTTTTAATTCACCTTAAACCAACCCAGCCCCAGTCTAATATGCATTCCGGTCGTATTTCTTGATTTTATTTCAATCACCATCGCTTTGTGCTGTACCTTCAATGTATCTCGTTTTATTCTCACATCCCGCAATCACACACTTATTCAAACATTTCTATGTCTAATTTGTTTTTTTATGAACAAACCAACGCAATATTAGCGCGGGGACGTCAAAGGACATGTTATTAAAAACTGGGGACAGGTAAGGGATGAATTCAGTTTTGACTACTGATGATTTTTGATTTATGGAGTGTTTATTATTTTTGTTTGAGGGCGCGACGGTTGTAAGTTTGGTTCCCAATCGGGGGAATGAATTGTTTTTATTTTCTCGTTCTGGTAACAAGTCAAAGGGCGGCGTTGAATTTTGCCATTCGACCTGAAATGTCCCCATAATTGAGAAATAGATAGAAATGGAGTAACTTAACACTGGATTCCTTCTGCCTATCTTGCTATGCAGGATTAACATTTAAACTTTAAATGATTTTGGTGATGCAAAAATTTAATTCTGTATATAATTTTCCAAGTTACTGCGAGACGTCCTCATCATTTCACCATCAATCCCCTTAATGATAAATAAAATTATTTCACAAACTCTACTTACCGAAAACTCATTAGAAGACGCGACAATCTTCATTATTTACCTTAAACTCTAATTAATTCCTTGTCATGGTTTTTACTTTGGCATTTGAGTTATATCTTAAAACCTCTAGAGTGGGATAAAATATAGATTCCCCATAAAGTAAGAGAAGGACAAGAATATGTCTCCGGTACCTGATTACCATCTTTTAGCAATTAGTAAAACACACAAAACTCCCCTGGCGTGTTCTTCCCTAGTAGGTGATGCTTAATGTTCTGCAGTAAATTAGTAGCAAAAGTTAGTGCCAAGGTGGGACTGGATTCATTTGAATATGCAAGTTGGAGTAGAACAGATAACGGGATTGGACTATTAAAAGACCTGTTTAAGTAATAGATATACGAGTACGTTGTGTATAGGTAGTATAATAATACACATAAGTATACTGAGTATAAAGAAAAAATATCATACCATGTCCCGCACTTAGCAGAGGGAGTATGGGAACCTAGTGTTGAGACATTCCGTTCCCATTAAGACACTTGCGTTTCTCACTTTTCCGCCGAATTTTGGGAGCATTGCGTGTTGAGTGATGGAACGCCACACCTAACTTCACCGTTACCGTTACCAGAGCGAAAAAATGTAAATATTTAATAATATTACAATATTTAAAATAAAAATGAAATAATTATTTTTTTCCTTGACGTAGGTGTAAGGAATTTATTGTGGATCCGGTTGCTATTTTAGAAAAGTTTGTGCTTAAAATGTTTTTTTCCAAGCCTCATGTGTGATACTAGAGAGACCTAGTGACTAGTCCTACATCGACAATTTCTCTTCTCAAAAAGTATACGAAAAATAGGAAAAAATAACAAAAAATACTCAATCTGCAAATGTTTTAAAGTTACCCTTAAATATATAAAATTCACATATTAACGCATTTTTTAATTAAATTTATCGTTTGTAACCGCCTTTGGGGTAAGCCGATCTTTACACGAATAAATTGTGAATTTTCCGTCCCACTAAATGCGAAAAAGTTGAATAACGAATAAAGGTCCTTGTAATTTTAAAATTCCACCGAACTCTTTGTGACCGATTCAAATTAAAATCCAATCTGATTGGTAGGTAATTTGATTTGTGCCTCCTCCTAAGGTTTGTTGGCCTCTACGAACGACCATTGTAAAATCACTATGCTTTTCAAATATTAGAGAAATCTTGACTTTTACTGATATATCTTTAATTTTTTTGTGGGTAAGCTGGTAAAACTTATGAAGGTTTTCATTTTTTTTACAAATTTAAAACACTGTATATAAGTACTACAACTACAACTACGCAGTAGCAAAAAATCTCATGCTATCATGTACATATATTGTATTTTTTTCACCTTCATCTAGACTTCAGAGGTAAGTCACTTAGTTCCCCAATTTCCACTGAATTTTCGAGGCATTGCGTGTAGAGTGGTGGAATTCTACGCCACGCTTTTGCCTTTACCTCAGTACTAGAGCGAAGAAATGAAAATATTAATATAAATAATTCGCCCGAGACGAAATCGAACCCACAACCGTCGCGTCGTCGTCGTCGCGTCGTCGTCGTCGTCGTCGTCGCGTTTATAGTAGCTTGTGCCTCTGCTACGACTGCCTTAAATAAATTAATAAATTTTATTACTTAATCATATTATTTTTATTTATTACCAAAAAACTCTTCTTTCATTTACTCTACTCTCTTTATTTCTATTCTCCTATACAGATAGCTTAATCATAAAGAGAACTACACAACATGTTCGCCTGCATTTTGGATATCATAAAACATCTATTACAATGGCTATATCGATCCGCACACCTCGCTACTTGAAACATGGCTCTTGTACTCAAAATTGGGGGAATTGCAGCGTATAATGCTAGGCAACGTTGAGATACAAAAATATGGATGAGGATTTAAAAAAAAATTGGACCTTGTTCTTAATACAGATAAAAAAATATGTATTAAATATGATTATAATAATTTTAAATCATTTCATAAATTATTTTAGTCTGTTATCCAAGTGCATGTGCTTTAAGTATTTTAGCTGATTAGACAATATCATAAGCAGTTACGACATATTTTTGAAATACTTAGAGCCGATTTCACCGGTTACGAATAAAGTTTCAGATAGTTATTTAAAAATTAATGCTATTTTACAGACAGACGATGAAAATACGAAATAATTGTTTAATATTTTCATTTCGTCGCTCTGGCATCGAAACGAAGCGCGTCGTTGAGTTTCGCAAGTCAACGCGCAATGCCTAAAAAAAATAGCAAAAGTGAGGTACGATAGTGGCTTAATGGGAAACGATCTTAACACTAGATTACCAGGTTCCCTCCGCCTACCCATGCCATGTGCAGAAAAAAAGAAAACATAAAATCTTATTAAAAAAAAGAACATACCACATCCATACATTTCCATGCATTTTTACCAGCCTTTACCTTTTTATCTACGACAATGCCACTCGATACGATTGCCTCTAGCCGAGGGGGTAAATCGTTTAGGTGCCCGCGGCGTGTTTGACCGACAGATGTACGGGCCATACATACATACAAGCAAACTACTCTCAGTTTTTTTTGTTTGAAAAAAAATTGAAAATTATTTGGACACTTGAGTTCTTATTCACATAGTCTATACTATACTAGTTCCAGTGAGATTGAGGTGGGGTGATTATTGAAATTTATAATTACATACGCTCCTGGTTGTCCGAGGGCTATGGCGGAGGGTACTCAGCATACGGCATTGCTTTTAGATCTATTTACATATTATTATCTGTTTATATTGCTTTTATTGAAGCCGTTATGGTGCAGTGGGATAGCATTTTACCCAAAACGACGGTCGTGGATTCAATGAACACTCGGTAAAACGATTATAGTTCAATGAGATAATATATGGAATGTATTTGCTGCATTTGGGGGCATTGCGTGCTGAGTGGTGGATCTCAACGCCGCACTTTGCCGACACCAGAGTGAAGAAATGAAAATATAAATGTAAATAAATACTTCACTTCTTCGAGTGGGGATCGAACCCAAAACCAGTCGATTTTACAATCACACTTTGTGCCTCCGCGCCACAACCTCCCTGAATTCTGCTTGTACAATTTAAATATAACCAATGTTACCCATAAAGATATCGAAAATTAAACCCTACAAGTGCACCTGGTCTCGAATTAGTAGGTGTTTGTACGGACAGACTGACTACAAACTTGATTATGGTACCTCCATCAACATTGATTGATGAGAGCCCAACTGTTTCTTAACTCCGAGTCAATTTTAACTTTGTACCTTATTTTGCTCGTTTTGGCCACTGGGGATGTGTATTTATATGCGTATAAGAAGTGTCTTTTAGGTTATCGTGTGTAAAATAAGGTATAGTTTCTACGTGTTTTGTTATTTTAGTATAATATTTATTGAATATTACATATTTTATCTTTATATTGTTTGTTCTAATTATTTTCTTAGAATGGTTATTCAACATAATTAATCAAATCTTTGGGGAAATTGAGACCGTCGTAGCGCAGGGGTATAGCCGTGCCACAGCAAACGCGAAAGTTGTGGTTTTGATTCCTACTTGATGTAATGAAATATTTAATATTTTTATTTCCTCGCTCTGATAACGCGGCGTTTAGTCCCGCCAATCAATACGCAATGCCTCGGTCATTTGACTGAAAGTGAGGAACGGTATTGTCTTAATGAGAACGGAGGGTCTTAAGAGTAAGAGTAGGTTCCGATGTTGCCTCTGCCTACCCTGCTATGTGTGGGATGCAATGCCATAAAAAAATAATCTTTAATTTTTTTATGCATATTTCTAAAATCTATGTAAATTTTGACTTAGGTTAATTATGGTTAACCAACTATATATAAACTTCAACTTTAACTGAAATAGATTTAAACCTTCACGATTTCATACTTAATTTTCTAAATAAACGAAATTATAAAATTTACGATTTAATAAAGAAGGAAAATATTTAATTTTTCTCTTCTTATGGCCTAGGCTGGACCTGCGGGTTGTACCGTCCTGTAATTAGAGTCCCATTAATCAGGCACAAGTGGCGCTAATGAGGCCACTGAAATTTAACGTAACTATGTTAGATATGCTATACCTACTAAATACTAAATTAGTCCTTTGGTATCTAGTAAATAGGTATTGATCTTAATTATTTATTAATAATTTTGGTCGATAAAAGAGAAAATATATAATATTATATTTTCTCTCTTCAGTCTTCCTAAAAAGATAGCTTTTTCAATAACTGCTGAGCCAATTGCTATAAAATTTATATAGAAAGAACCTTTTGACACTAGTGCTTTCATAGAAAAAAATAGAATCCGTAATATCCATTCATAATTGGCTGAGCAATCAATGAAAATACATACAAAAAAAGGAAACAAATGATACAGTCGAACCGACAACCTCCTCTTTAAAGTTGACCAATCACCTTTTTTTTAAAAAATATTACCCTTTTTTTAATTTAAAATATATATGTAACAATATGACTTGAAATTCTGCAATAAATATTTTAACTTCTATTATAAAAGTAACCTATGTGCTGATACTAAAAAAAAATTGAAATATTCAAAGACGAAAGGACGGAGTGTTTTAACACTAGCTTCAATCCCTCTATCCTGCTATGTGGGATAAAAGGTGAAGCTACATATATGTTAATATTTTTTGATGTAATTTTTCCACGCGAATAGCTCCTGAGTTAACCTTCACTGTCACCCTTGCACCGACTGTAACGACCCCCTGCAATAAATAACGCATAAATCATACCTATATATATTGAGATTTTATCTAAAACCATTGTATCAAACGTTTGGAAACACATTACAATATTATAAAGACATTTATAAGTTGTTAAATTTTCGTCCTCATATGATTTTTTTGCCTTGAAATGCTGTCTGTGTTCATATCGAGTTATTATTATTTTAATTTTATTATTAGAGTAATGGATCCTAGGACTTTAATTGTCTAGACGTCTTAAATTATGCCTATAATTTCAGATTTTAATAGTTGAAACGTGTATATACTAAGCAACACGCAAGCAAAGATAAACGTGACGGCTGTGAGTTCGACTCCCAGTCGAGGCGATTAATATTTACATTTATTATTTTATGTTCATTCTCTGATTTATTATTATTTTCTGGTAACAAAACAAAGCGTAGCGTTCATTTCTGACACTTAGGACACGATGTCTTGAAAATTGGGTTTAAGTTGAGGTTCCCTCTGCTCACTTTGCTATTTGCGGTATACAGCGTGACTTAAATCAAAATAATTGTCACAAAAAAATCTACATTTCATTATTTTTCAATGCTTAGAACCTATGATTTACATTTACAGACGCCGTGCCGTCCGAATATACAATGATATCACAGTACTTAAGATATACATACATATATTACATAATATATATATAAAAAATAAAAGAACAAATAGTAATGTAATTACGAATGCGTTAATTGCATCGCAGATCGGCGTTCACGGTCACCACATCAAAGAGTTGGGGCGCTCCCCTCCCTGGTCATCCCCTGCGTGGAAATAAAACTTGTTCTGTAGAATAATGTGCGAAATATATTTACTTGCTAGCATTTTCAAACTGCGATTTTACCGCGTGGTCAATTTTTTTTAGCTTCACGCTGTATCCCGCATATAGTGGGGTAGGCAGAGGGAATCTAGTGTTAAGACAGTCCAATCCCCACTTCTCTGAATTGTTGAGGTATTGCGTGTTGAGTGGCGGACTCTACGATACGCTGTGTTGCCTTGTTACCAGAACAAGAAAATTAAAACATTAATAAGTAAATTTTAATTCATTTCCACGAGTGGGAATCGTACGAACAACCGTAGCGTTTACAATCACATGCTTGTGCTACTGCGCCACGACGGTCTCTGCGTCACGGCGGCGACTAAAACTAGCATTTTATTATTATCAAATAAATGAAAAAAACATGTTTTATCATATCTAATAGTAGTAAATAATAAAACAAAAAAAAAACAAATTTAAATAACTTTAACTATTAAAAAAAATCTCTCTCTCCCTCTTACATAATAATACGTAGCGCAGCTATAATTTTCGTATATAGTTTAGAAGGGACGGTGGATACCTCGCAGAATCGCGATTCGACACCTGAGCACACTGCACCCCTGCCAAAGTTAAAAGCTAAGTTAGTATGGCATAGACTTTTTTTTTATTACTAAATTTACGTGTAAGCAGATGAAGACAAATGTTAGTAGTTTTATTTAAAACATTTTATTCCTCACTGACCGCCATTTTTTTTTTAAATTTGAGACATTGCCTATTGAGTAAACTCATAACTTATAAACTCATCGCCACCCTTTGTCTTGTTACTTTTTGTCTTGTTAGCAAGGAAATAAAATAATTAATTCTTCAAGTGAAAAACGATTTCATAACTTCAAAAATAGGAGGTTATCAGTTTTTTAGATTTTCTATTTTTTTAAGAGACGAAGAGTATTTTTTTATTTGCACAAAAATGTAAATACATTCATTCCATTCCCTGAATGAGAACCCACAATCACAGTGTTTACAGTCAAATAATGTCTTACTGCGCCACAAAAGAAATTTTAGTATTGTAATCGAAATTTCGATACTAACATAGCACACTCCATACAATCATATCTAGTTTTAAACAGATTCGATCACCGTACCACATTAGGTGAGGGTGGACAGAAAAACCGTCGCGTCGTGGAAGCGATTACACGGCATCTGTCGCTGTGTCGCTCTGAGCGTGGACGGATCAATTTATGTTGATTGGATTCCCATTTAGAGCCACTGGCTAAAATTTATTATTTTATGTACATATATATACATATAATAATAAATAAAAAATAAATAAATCAGCTTCACGCTGTATCCCACACACAGCAGGGTAGGTAGAGGGAACCTAATGTTAAGACACTCCGTTCTCCACTTTCTGCAGGAATCTGGAGGCATTGCTTGTTGAGTGGCAGAACTCAACGACGCGCTTTTCCTCGACACCAGAGCGAAGAAATGGAAATATACATTTTAGTAAATATTTCATCTCCTCGAGTGGGGATCGAACCCACAACCAGTCGATTTTACAGTCACATTTTGTGCCGCTGCGCCACGACTGTATAATTATATATTATATATTAAAATTCTTCTTTTACTTAGTTACTGACAGACAAAATAACTGAGCTTAGAATGTTGATATTTAGCGTGAAGGCTGGTCATTGGGTAGGGGAGCGAAAGAGAAATTTTCGAAATTCGAATTGGAATGGGATTTACGATATTTCCCATGTACGAGTTACATTTTCATTTAAAAGTTTTTTTAATAAAAATCTACGTCCATATGTAATATCTTCAGCCATATACTACACAATTTTAAAGATATTGTGTATTGAGTGACGGATCTCGACGCTAGGATTTTGCCTTACCATAACAGGAAAGAGGAATATTTATATGAAATTTGATACACAAAATGAGTGTAATTATACATAGATTATTATTAGTAGAACTCCTTATGGGTTACTCGTCAACCTCTCAAGTTTAGGCACATAATTTAAAACTCCTAAGACAAACTACATCACTTGATTAAGAAAAAAGATTTTTTATAGATTTACGCCGTATTCCGCACCATAGCAGGGTAGGCAGAGGGAACCTAGTGTTAAGATACTTGTTCACATTAAGACACTTTCGTTCCCAACCTTCTGAAGAATTCTGGTGGCATTGTATGTTGAGTAACGTAATTCAACGCCGCGCTTTTGCCTCATAAATTAAAAGATTAAATACATAATTTCCTCGAGCCTCATATCTTTTCGTGTTTAAAGTTACACACTGCACCACGACTTTCTGCACTTCAATTTGTTTTTGTTTCTTATATTATTTCACTATTTATTTAATAAAGAGTAATCTAAAAAAAATATTTCCTTAAAAAAAACCAATTAAATATTGCCATATTTGCCAATTACCATCAGAACTACTCCACTTACAGCGGCTTAGACTGCATTCCATAGCTAGCGCCGCTATTTACGGACGTCGGTCAGGCCATTGTTGCGTTTCACCCCACGTGTAGCGTTATAATTATTGCGCTTCAACAAACAAAGCTGGGGCAGTCCAGTCGATGGGATTTTGTGATTACTTCCAGGATAATGGTAGTTTGTTATATGTTGGTATTTGTATGAGGTGTATAGATTTTTTTTTCAGCTTCACGCTGTATCCCGCATATAGAGAGATGAGATAAGACAATCTGTTCCTCACTTTCTGCTGATTTTTTGAGGCATTGCGCGATAAATCTCAGAACTTAATGCTGTGCACTTTATCTTGTTACCACAGCGAAGAAATAATAGTATCTATTAATAATTCATTCCTCCGACTAGGAATCGAATTCACAACTGCCGCGTTTGCTCTCACAGGCTTGTGCCCCGACGCTACAATTGACCTTGTAGTGAATATTATCTTTTATAAAATTAAATAAATAATAATAATAACAATAATACATGTAAATTCCTATTTCATTCGATATTAATATTATATACTTACACTACATTCTATTTTCAAATTTACTTAAAACTAAATCGTTAATATTTATATTTATTATAATTCATCCGCACGCAGCGCATTCGCATGACAAACTTGTTTCGAGTTTTTTTGCTGTGCGTGACGTAGCCTGCTTGCTAGCTACGAGTAAAGAGTCGGCTACTATCGCTTGCGACGTTCACTTGTTTTAAATATTGTACTCCTTGCTTGTATTCAATTTTAAGCCTTATCTTCTTGCTAATACGTATCTGTTTCGCTTATCTGTTTCTTTTAATATTTCTTTAAATTTCTTTATTTCCTTCTGTGAGTGTGTAAAATTATTTTCTTTGTATATCTTCTTAAGTGTTAATAAATTTGGACAATTATTCCACAAAATTTTGGAAATTTAATTTCACTTCATAAATAAATATATAAAATATTATTAA
>JAATLQ010011683.1:0-17413 GCA_013421005.1 Heliconius erato x Heliconius himera
CAACTTGATCGTGCCGGTGTTTGTAATCAGTCTGAGCGATTGATATACAAGCGCCGGTTATATGTTGTATCGTTTCGGGAGCCCTATTGCATCGTCTACATATATCGGTGTCTAAATTAGATTTTTTTATAATATATTTTTGGTAGTTTTTTGTTTCTATCACCTGGTCTTGGATCGCCAACATAAACCCTTCAGTTTCAGGGAAGAGTTCACCGCGTCTAAGCCATTCGTTCGACGCTGTCTTGTCGACGTAATTCTGACTTAGTTCACTCAAATGTCTTCCATGAAGAGATTTCTGGGCCCATTCTTGAATTTTAGTGCGTTTTTCTGCGAGTGGATCATTTTCTAGTAAATTCTTGTCCTTAAGATTAAGTGTACTTAGCATTAGCATTATTATTATTATTATAACTTGCTATATGATTTATGTAACAAGACGATAAAGATAAACTAAAAAGAATACAATAAGTAACTTTTCCCGTTTTCTCCCCGAATTCGAGACATTGCGTGTTGAGTGGCGGAAAGTAACACCGCGCTTCTTTTAAATAATTTTTAATATTATCAACTGTGACCTAATAATATCAGCATAGTGAAGACCGGAATGTTGTATATTGTTAAAATGTCGAAGCTTGGTAAGCACTATAAACAACATACAACGTTTTATTAAATCAAATCAGCTTCACGCTGTATCCCGCATACAGCAAGGTAAGCAGATGAAACCTAGTGCTAGGACACTCCGTTCCCCACATTCCGCCAAATTTTTCAAGGCATTCATTCCGTCTTGAGTGGCGGAACTCAACACCTGACTTTTGCCTTGGTACCAGAGCGAAGAAATGAAATCAAGAGATGAAATATTAATAAATACTAATTCATTTATTCGAATGGGGATCGAACCTACAACCGTCGCGTTACTGTCACACCTTTATGCCCATGCGCCACGACGGCTTCTTCGTTTTATTCATTGATGGAAAACTTTCTCCTCACTGTTGATGATATATTAAGAATTAAATGTTATAATACTGTGTAGGTAGGCGAAGAAATAGCTAGAACAAACAAAAAAGTTTGTCTTCTTATACATTTCCCAGAAGTAAAAGATATTATGAACAAGATTTATTTTCGTTGAGGCACAATTGGAATTTGTTTTACCTGTATGCTTACTAGCTTTTACGTGCGACTTCGCTTCCGTATTCAAATTTAAATTGCTTAAAGTTGTGTTTGGCATGTGCCAACACTATATAAAGTGAGCCTGCTATGCGCGGGATACAGCGTGAAGCTAAGACAGTCCATGCAAACTAAGTTTTTCGTGTAGGTTTCTATACGAGAAACTTACTTTAATAACTTAATAACATCATTATTAATAACTAATTCGGCGAAAAATGAGGAATGGAAGTATCCTAATGGTAACAGTATATTGTAACACTAGACTTTCTATTTCTAGGCTCTCTTTGCCCACCCTACTATATGCGAGATACAGCGTGGTGCTGAAAAAAAGAAAAAAAATATAAGTGATAGGTGTTATGAAAAAATAAAAATTGTATAGGTACATCTATTCTAGTATTATAAAACTTGAAAATTAAATAGTTTATTTGGTTGAACGCACTAATCTCGGGAACTACTGCTTCAAATTGAAAAAAACCTTCAAATTTAAAGGTCGGCAACGCACCTCTAGCTCCTCTGGTATTGCACGGGGTCGTGGGCGGCGGTGATCACTTACCATCAGGTGACCCGATCGCTCCTTTGCCTTGTCTTTTCCATAAAAAAAAATCTTATCTACGATATCACGTTAATTTGCAGTCCTCGATTGAACTCGGTGAACGGAGTGTCTTAACACTAAGTTCTCTCTGTCCACCAGGCCATGCCATGGATACAGCGTGAAGCTGATTTAATTTTGATTTTAATTTTGCAAGCTTACAAAACCGGGTTGGTTGTAGTAATAAAGTCTGATTGCTTTAAAAATCATTGAAAGAAACTGACTACAGGGACTTCTATAGAAGTCTCTAGTCCTTTTTATTGTTTCGCTATAAATAACTATACAATAATTGTATTACATGAATATAAAGATAATCTTTTCAACGTGACTATGCATATATAAATATCTACTCAATCTATGTAATATAAGATATAAAAAAAATCACCTTCACGCTGTATCCCGCACACAGCAGAGTAGGCAGAGGGAACCTAGTGTTAAGACACTCCGTTTCCCACTCTCCACCGAATTCTGGAAGCATTAGTGTTGTCTCTACGCCAGAGCGAAGAAATGAAAAAATAAATGTAAAAGAATATTTAATTTCTTCCTGTGGGGATCGAACCCACAACCAGACCATTTTACAGACACTTTGTGCCGTTGCACCACGACTGACCTCAAATACATACATACATAATACAAGATATAACCAATTAAATAAGCGTGTATATCTATTAGTCAGGTGGATTTAATGTGTGGGCGATGGTGATACCTACTTTTGAAGAGTTGTCAAATTTAAATAAAAAACTAGGGCAGTTGTTCTTTTTAGTGACATTTCTTAACAAAAAAGTCTACAGGGTGGAAGTGTCAGCACCACATTAAATGAAACCACAGATTTAACTACTCTATAAAAGCCTAATATAATTCAGAAAAAAATTAATTCCCAAAAATGAAAAAGTTATTTTTTCAAACAAAATAAATAATAAAATTGTCATTTTAAAAGAAAACGCCATTTGTAAGGATGGCGCACGCACACATAAACCTATCAAAGGAACACCGCCGCACACGCCTCATTTCGAAATCGAGTCGTATGTATTGGCGATAAAGTTCAAAGCTGTTTAACCTTTAGTAGTATTTTTGTAGTAGTAAGTGTTTATGGTATTGGGATCTATACGTAATCGCGTCACACGAAATACAGGTATGGATAAAAATAGTGAAATGAAAAAAAAAACCTACGTCCAAATTGTTGAGGCGTCTTGATTAATTTCTTTAGGTATAGGTTTGAAATATTTTACCCTATATGCTGTTTCCGTAAATGGAGCGCTGCCTCTTCCACCCTGTATATTAAATTATTTTTTTACTTAAATAAATTTTAAAAATAATTTAGTGGCGCAGTGGCACAGCGTGTGACTGTAAACGATGCTTGTGGGTTAGATTTCTATTCTGGTGACTGAATTATTTGAATTTTCTCGTTGAGTTCCGCCACTTCCTTCCGCCTCCCCTAGGTTCCTTCTCCATATCCCGCAACATGCGGGATACAACGTGAAGCTAAAATCTATTCAACATGGTCAATATAGGTATGTCCATATACCTATCTATACTTGCCAAGTTTATTTTGTGTGGGCGATTGTAACACTTTCGTGGAGTTATTAACAGTAAATAAAAAACTAGAAATTATTCTGTTATTTTTTTTAGTGACATATTTGCAAAAAAATCAAGATTAGTTACGTTTATAAATAACCCGGAAACTTGATTTAAAAACTATAACTGTTTTTATTTAACCTATTAAGGTCTGATTGCAAACCTCACCATTTAAAAACAAATGTCGAATCTCTTTAACTTTTTACGTAAAAAAATATTTACCAAATATTTTATATTTTTTTTTTCTTTTAGCTTCACGCTGTATCCCGCACATAGCAGTTTCAATCAATCTCGGTTAACAGTTGTGAAATTAAATGCCGTGTTTTGCCTTGTTACCAGAACGAGGAAATGAAAATATTAAAAATTTTATTCCCCCAGTGGGAACCCACAACCGCCGCCTTTATAGTCGCACGCTTGTTCACCTGCGCCACAACGGCCTTATATTTTATAGCTACTTTTCATATATATTTTAGTAGAAATGCATGTTTATTATGTAGCAAGTCAATATATTAATGTTTTGTTAAGTCAAGAAATTCTGTCTTACACAAAATGAGAGAATTGTGTTTTATTTCCTGTATTTTTTTTTGTCGATTCTATTTCATTATTATCTTTGCAGCTTTTTATACGTAAATTATTTTTTTCTATTTTAAAATAATTTATAAATTAAAAATATAATTCTGTTTAGGCATCATTAGAAGTACGGCAAGTGGGCAGACGAGCTGTGAGTCAGTTGTCAGGACGAGGCATGGGCGATGATGTGTTGATTGTACATTTTAATGATGTATACAACATTGAACAAACCACAAGTAAGTATGTATATATAATAATTTTTCTATTTAGCTTATTGAATAGCTGTAACACTTGCGTGGAGACCAGTTGAGACCAGTCGTGGCGCAGGGGCACAAAGTGTGACTGTAAAACTGACTGGTTGTGGGTTCGATCCCTACTCGAGGAGATGAAATATTTATTTAAATTTTTCCATTTCTTCGCTCTGGTGTCGAGGCAAAGCGCGGCGTTGAGTTCTGCCATTCAACACGCAATGCCTCCAGAATTCGGCAGAAAGTGGGGAACGGAGTGTTTTAACACTAGGTTCCCTCTGTCTACTCTGCTGTGTGCGGGATACAGCGTGAAGCTGATTAAATTTAATTTTATTATATAGCTTCACGGTTTGGATAACCAGAGAGATAAAATGAAAATCGTACTAATATTATAATAAATGTGAAAATTTGTGTGGATATATGATTGATCCACTTTTCGAAATCGAAAAAACTACTAAACGGATTTTGATTAAATTTTACAGTAATATAGCTTATACATCAAATGACATGACATATAGACTACAATTTATGTAAAGATTTTGTTTAATTTTACAATGAGTTAAAGCGGACGAAGCCGCATTGGGTTCGTTAATTTTATATATTTGCTTCATCCTGTATTTCGCATATCTACTTATAGCAGAGTAGGCAGAGTGAACCTAGTGATAAGACTCATCGTTCCCGGCGAAGTTTGGCGGAACTCATCGCCGCATTTTGTCTCGTTACTAGAGAGAAAATATGAAAATAAATTATTTTCCTGATTGAGTGTCGAACCTACAAAAGTCCCGTTTTCAGTAACGCGATGTGCCGCTGCGAGAAGTATTATATATTTATTTATTAGAATTGAACTTGTAGCCTTGGTTAATAGCTGTGAAATTGTACATGAAGTCAAATCTTATTTTCAAAAAATAAATTCAATGAGCTTCACGCTGTACTCTAGTCTAAGTGTCGTCGTCTAGTGTTAAGACACTCCGTTCACTCCGTTTTCTGGAGGCATTGCGTGTTAAGTGGCGGAACTCAACGCCGCGCTTTGTCGACATAGACACCAGAGCGAAGAAATAAAAATATAAATGTAAATAAATATTTAATTTCCTCGAGTAGGGTCGAATTCACAACCAGTCGATTGTACAGTCACACTTTGTGCCCCTGCGCCACAATTGGCCTCAACCTTATCTTCAATACATATTAATTTAGGACAAGTAAACTGTAGCGGAAGGTTACTTTTAGTCATCAATCATAATATGGGTTTTTCTTGTCACTCTTCTTAAACTAGCTTTTACCTGCGGCTTCACTCGCATAAATAAATGGAAAATAGCTAAGATTTATGTGTGACACAAGACACGTCCAAAGTGCTCAAGGTAACTTTGACCGCAGATATAGTGGAATACTTATATCAAAACAATTCTTGTGATGTTATCTGATCGGCTATATACAGCCTTCTGCATTAAAGATATTATTAAAAAATGTTTTTTTTAAATCCAAGCAGTAGTTCCTGAGATTAGCGGGTTCAATCACATAAACTTTTCAGCCTCATAATGTTCATATAGACTAGGTAATAATTAAGTACATATTATGGGCTTATGTGTTATGGATGCGAATATTTGTATTAGATATATAGAAAGTATGCTTTTCAAAACCAAATGGGACAAGTTATTTTTTATTTTTTTTGAATATTGAACGTTCACAATTTGAACAATCTATCTGTAATAAAAATATATTAGCACGATAAAACAATACTTCGTCGCTTTTGTGGTGAAGAGAGTCAACACCAGAACCAAAAGAATTTGAAACCAGTTGTTCCTGAGATTAGCCAAACAACCTCTTTAGCTTTATAATTTAAGTATGCATAGAAATAGAGATTTATATTTTTCTTCTCACAGATACGGAGCCAGTGGGAGGTGCACTAAGGTTCAGTACTGCGGTCAAAGCGTTGCAGCACCTTAACCCTCTTGTTCTGTTTAGTGGTGATGCCTTCTCGCCTAGCATGTGTAAGTTCGTTTTTAATTGTTTTAACCGATTTCAAAAAAGGACGGTATCTGTTTGATGTGTATGTTTGTTGATATTGTTGAAATTAGATAAGATTCGAGTGTAGGCTTTCTAGCACTAGCTAAATGTAATTTGTATGCTTGTCCATAACTTTCTCCAAAATTTTAAATGTGGATAATATGGTGTTGTATAATTCTAACATATATATATTTATTCCAACTTAATAAACAGTTTCATCAAAATCGGTTTCGTATTTTTTGATGTGTACCTAATTATATGCTCAATTCACGCATAAATTCTGTAGGTGACATATATAATATAGGTATTTAGGTAATTAAAAGGCATTTATGTTCATTCATTCATTAATTTAGTGGCGGAAATAAAAAAGATAATAAATATCATTATTATCCTGAGCAGATTTCACGTCTAACCATCTATCAAAATCAACGCCTGTACTCTGATAGTGCGGTCGACAAGTCGTGGTCGCCCTGAAGTTAGATTTTTTGAACTTACGCGTTGTCCACTGGGGAAGAAAATATTCAAAAGTGAGATAAATCCTAAAGTATAGTTTGCGCTGCCATCTACAGCTAACTTTTGCGCGGCCACGACTCGTCGACTGTATTGTACAGAACATTGCTCATTACTACTAATATTAAAAAAACAAAGAATAAATTAAAACATTACTTATAACATCTTATTCTATCTTCTTATTAATTAACGTTACGACACTTCGTTCCCCAATTTCGAGACATTGTACGTCGAGTGGTGAATTTCAACGCCGCGCTTTGTCTTCATACCCGAGCGAGGAAATGAAAATATAAATTTAACCAAATAAGAATCGAATCCAAAACCTTCACGTTTACAGTTCATACCTATTTATTTTATATTATTTTCACAGTGAGCACCTTCACGAAAGGAGAACAAATGGTGCCTGTTCTGAATGAAATAGGCACGCATTGCGCTGTATTTGGTAATCATGATTTTGGTAAGAAATATTTACTTTTGCTATAAAATAAATGTTTTTCTTATATATAATATATTTTATTTACTGTATAGTTCATTATTCAGTGCGTTTTTCTCGTATGGGTATTTTCTATACCTCAAGAGGACAATAACTGAACCCTTATTGTCCGGCTGTCAGGACCTTTTATTTTGATATCGTGTGGAGATATTATATGAAATTAATAGCAAATATTCACACGGGCCAAATTCGCACAGATTAAATGTAAGACTAAGTTTTCTATGAAATTGCCACGTAACCACAATCTGTAGGTTACTTATCTAGGATCTACAGTTATAAAATTTGGTACGGTGCGATGTGAGAACTAACAATACTATTATTATACGCCCGTAAACTAAAATTCTGCAACTTTATTCGCCGCTTAAGAAAACCTATAGGGTTCCCACTGAAACACAATCGAGAAATTGGTACGGAACCTTGGGTGGGTGAGTCCGACTCGCACTGGACCAGTTTTCTTAAATATTCCAATATTACCCATTGATTCTCTGGTGTTTTATATACCTAAGCTTAAACGGAGATAAATTGTGTTATTTCTTATTTTTTAGTTTTCTTTCTAATATACATTCTTGGATAGTTTTATTGTTAGAAGAATCCTTTGAGTATAACACATGCATGTGATGTTTCTAGTAGATATCTCTAAAAAATATAGATTCGAGCCCACTATCCTTAAATTAAAGTACGTTTTTGTGTGCCATAACGGTCTTTTCGCTAAACAATTTAAAAAATGAATGTTTAAATATTTCGATTTCGATCTCGAAGTAATCGTAAATAGAATTGGCGTGTTTCCACATTTTTTTACTAAATAAAAACTTCAATAGTATTCAATACATTTTAGTTATTGAGACTTTGGCTCGAAACTATTTTTTTTAATCTTTCACATTTTGCGTGGCTAGATTATATTTGTCTTCGTTTTGCAATATTATTAAATTAATATCTTTAAATTTTTCATACTCATCGCAATGCAATTTAAGAGTACAGTCATATCAATGGTAAATGCTAACAAAAGATCATATTTGGATAATATATACTTAACTTAACTTTACGCTTTATCCCGAGCGGGGTAGTCAGAGAGAACGGAGATCTCAACGTACCCCTTTCGCCTCGTCCACTGTCATCAATACTGTGTTTTCGAAGATCAACCGAGGTCTCCCTTTACCTCTCATACCACTCACTTTTCCATCATAAATCTTTTTTTCCATTCTTTTATCACTCATTCGTTCGACGTGCCCAAACCAACTGAGCACGTTCTTCTTCATTCTCACCGTGACATCCTCGCTAGTACCTGCCATTCTGTATAAAAGACTGCGTTGATTCGCGGACCTTATCTCTGCATTTTGTCTTGTTATAAAAGTTTTACTACTTTACATTTTTCCAGATTTCGGCCTAGACGTCCTATCCAATCTTGTATCGCAATGTAATTTCCCATGGCTTATGTCAAACGTTATAGACAACGAAACAGGAAGGCCTTTGGGCGATGGGAAAATAACCCACGCTTTGATGTGCAACGGCCATAAGATTGGACTTATTGGCTTAGTTGAGCAGGTATGTTATTTAAGAGGTGTTAATTTTTGGTAATTAATGATGGTTGTGGGTTCGGTTTCCATTTGGAGAATGGTTATGTATAGATATCGAATTCGTGGTGAGGCGCTTGGGCAATAGGAAAATAACCCACACTTGAATGTTCAACGGCCTTAACATTGCACTCATTTATTTAGTTGAACAGGTTTGTTCTTTAGGATATTTTTTTTATTTTTGTGAACAGTTGTTGATGTATAATTTTAACTGAGGCCATCGTGGCGCAGGGGGTACAGGGGTGTAACTGTATCGCGACGCTTGTGGGTTCTATCCCCACTCGAGGGAATGAACTATTATTTATTAATATTTTTATTTCTTAGCTCTGTCACCAAGGCAAAAGCCCGACGTTGAATTCCGCCACTCAACACCCAATGCCTCGAAAATTCGTCGGTGAGTGGGGAACGGAATGTTATAACATTGGCTCTGTGCCTACCCTTATATGTGCGGGATATAGCGTGAAAAAATAAACTTTATATTTTCGACTTTGCATTTAGTATCGATATGTAGAAATATTGTATACGATTTTGTAGATTTTTTAAAATTTATGTTTTATAATATTTCGTTTTCAATTCTCCAGGAATGGTTGGAGACTTTGGCGACAATAAATCCTGAAGAGGTGACTTTCATAGATTTCCTTCAGGCTGGTACTAAATTAGCTACGCAATTAAAACAGGAGGTTTGTATGTTTGTATTCAAAAGTATTTTTTTTTATTTGAAGGATGTTCACCATATTATAAAGACACTCAGTTTTGTCATCGGTCTTCCAGTAAACGTCACAGCAAAAAAATATACAACGAAAAATAAATAAATGATACAATTTTAAATCGCCTTCAAAAAAGGATGAAAATAAGCAAAACACCTAGTTTGCTTTAAATTTTTATTTATCTGTTCTTTGAATTATTTTGTCATTTTGACAGGGTTGTGAATACGTTATAGCTCTAACACATATGAGAACTCCAAATGATATAAAGTTAGCGGAAGGCTGCACCGATATAGATTTGATTTTGGGAGGCCATGATCACGTTTATGAGGTTTTGGAGGTAAGCGTTGAAAGTACATTATACTATTATATAGAAATTTGGCATCATTATAGTTCACATAGTGAATGATATATTCTTATTTCCATACTGTATCCCGCATAGCAGTGTAAGCAAAGGGAACCTGAAAACCTAGTGTTAAGACGCTCCATTCTCATTGAGACACTTCCGTTTCCTACTTTCCGCTGATTTTTTAATTTTAATCAGTTTTTTTTTATTTTATTAACCCAAAATTTAAAAGTTTCAAGGTGTTGAGTTCCGCCATTCAACACGCAATGCTTCAAAATGGGGAACAATCTTAATAGTAACGGAGTGTCTTAACGCTAGGTTCTCAGGTTCCCTCTACCTGCCCCGCTATGAGCGGGATACAGATTACAGGGATAAAAGGTTGAAAATAAATAAGCTTATAATTATATAGATACACTTTTAAGCACATTTTTTAGTTAAGTTTTTAAAATGTTTTCCTACTTTCCGCCGAATTCTTGAAAACTCAACGCCATGCTCAATGGTCACTTACCCTAGTGGGAATCGAACCGATTGTGTCCTTGTAAAAAATATAGCTAAATCGTCTATTAAAAATACACACTATTATATGTTTAACAATATCTACTTTTATATAAATTGACATACACGTGGCAATGCGTCGATATGTTCTCTAGTATTAATAATCGTTAGTGCAAATGAAAAAAAATATATTTTTTCAGATAAACAACAAATATATAGTAAAAAGTGGTACAGATTTTCGTCAGTTCAGCAAAATTAATGTTAATTTTAGTACTGAAACGGCTCAAGTTGAGATATCAGAAGTGAATGTGACCAGTTCATACATAGAAGATCCTGTGTTGAAATCCAAAGTGGAGAAATATTCAGGTAAATATTATTATGAATATTAGGTAAATTAAGTTTCTAAAAATTATTATTTTTTTATTTTAATCAGTTTTTTAATATTTATTTAAGACAAAATTTAAAAGTTTCAAGGCGTTGAGTGTCTTAACATTAGGTTCCCAGGTTCCCTCTGTTTTCCCCGCTATGTGCGGGATATAGGTTAAAGGGATAAAAGGTTGAAAACAAATAGGCTTATAATTTTATAGATACACTTTTAAGTACATTTTTTATTCAAGTTTTTATAATTTTTATTTTTTATGAAAAAAAAATGTTCTAGAAAACTCTCTAAAAAACAAAAAAAAATTATAGACTCTTTTTAATTTTTCTGATTAATCAAGTATTGCTAACAAAATACAACGAATAATTAATAACAGCTTTTTTAAAGGATGTTTTCTAAAAAGAAATAAAACTTACATTTATTTTTTGTCCACAGCAATGATAGACGGTAAAATGGACGAAGTTCTAGGCAAGTTCTGTGTACCTCTAGAAGGTAGATTCGCATTGATAAGAAGACAAGAGTGCAATCTTGGTAACTGGGTGTGCGATGTACTACTAGCTGCTACTGCTGCTGACGTGTTATTATTGAACTCGGGAACATTTAGATCTGATCAGGTGAGACCCAAATATGGGAGTATTTTTCGGAATTTATGGATGAGATGCGCGTATCGTTTTTTGTTTTAATTTTTTTATTCTCTCATTTATTATTATTAAATATTTAGACCTGCTCAAATAAGGAAAATATCTTTTTGGATTTTTCTAATATGGATTATTTTAATATGAAAATGGGCTAAAAATGTCACAGAGTAGACATAAAATACATTAGGAGGAGCAACAAGAATGAAGAAGGCACTCACGCACAATCGTTTAATATGGAAGAATGTGAAGAAGACATGGAGGTCTTATGGATGCCGACAAAGAAAATAAACTACTTATCTTTAGATATAAATACTTTTAAATGTATTGTTATTCGTTTAGTTTTTTTAATAAAGGCTATTTCTATTTCTTTCTATTCTATATAAAAACTTTCAGGTACATCCAGCTGGCGACTTCACTCTCCGCGATCTATCAACGATAATACCGATGAGAGACCCTATAGTAGTTGTGGAAGCGACCGGAGAAACTGTACTCAAAGTTCTGGAAAATTCCGTCTCTAAATATCCCAGTTTGGAAGGGAGATTTCCACAGGTATAGTATTTTAATAATCAATGTCTTGTTTGAGAAGTTTCACATGTGTCCTGCTAGCGATAGTTGCTAGTTCAAATATCAAATTATCGCTATTTAATACAAATAATTGAGTGATAATCGTTGCTGTGGTCCAATATTTTTCAACTACTTCATTAAGATCAGTTCTTGGGACGTTTCATGTATTACTTTCAGTAATATTATATGTGAAAGTTTGTCAAGATGGATAAGCATCCATTAAACTTTCACGCAAAAATTACTGAACGGATTTAAATGAAACTTTACAGTAATATAGCTTATACTTCAATTTATAATTAATCTATAATAATAGAATATTTTTAAGCGAATATTTTTAAAGAATTTTTGGACGGCATATGAGTAGTATGTAATTATATTTATGAAATAACACGATTTTAAATTATGTTCGGTCATTTTTTTATTAAAAAGGAAATATTCCAGGTAGCCGGCATATCCTTCGCATTCGATCCCTCAAAACCGCCGGGCAAAAGGATCGCAGAGCAAGTAGTCAAGATAGGTGATGAATATCTACAAAGGGAACAGAAATACAGATTGGCCATTAAGCAGTACTTGCACGCGGGCAACGACGGGTTTACAATGCTACCTCATTGTCCTGTGTTGGTAAGTTTTTTTTGAGGTGTATTATGTTGAGAAAAAAATAATTAAAAAAATATAAAGGATATCGACGATAATTATTTAAAAAAAGGCAGGCCGAGCTGCTACCCGCGAATAGTAGGGTAGGTAGAGGAAACCTAGTGTTAACACATTTCGTTCCTCACTTTCTGCCGAATTCTAGAGGCATTGTGTGTTGAGTGGCGGAGTTCAACGACGCGCTTTGCCTCGGTACCAGAGCGAGGAATAAAAAATATTAAATAGTTTACAGACGCACTGCCTGACGCCTGCTGATTTGATAAAAAATATGCACCTAAAAAATTAATTCCAATTACAACTTTCCAGGTATCAGAAGACATGTGTCCAGAAATAGGTATGGCGATACAAAATCATTTCGCCGCGATCAACGTTAGAACTGGAAAGTCTAGGCCGTCTAAGCATAGACAGTCTTTGGTCACTTTGAGTAGGAGGTAATTAATGTGTTTTTTACTATATTTTTATTATCTGTATTCATATAATACAGATAATGAAAATAAAATAAATAAACTTCTAAATTTCCTAAGTTAGGTACTAAATAATCAGAAAATATTAGTTTTGGTATGTATATAACTTATTAATGTAGTATATACGTATATACTATGATGATTTTACACCATTGTTTTTGTACTTTCACACATTGATTGGAATATGAAAAAACTTTTGCCGGTAATTCTATTAGTGTTCTTGTTCAGTTCAGCTTTATATAATACTTGTAAAAAGGCTTTTTTTTCATTTTCTGTGATCTGATTAGTAATTACAACAAAAGCTATACACTACGAGTATGTGCTAAATGCTTAGAGGATAATCGCAGTAAATGTCCTGGGACGTCATCTAAAGCCGGCGCAAAGTGGTGGCGTTTGTGCACTTCAAACTTTATGAAATAAAAAAAAGATGTGTATATTTTGATGCCTATTTTTATTTAACTACTTACTTCTAATTACTTCTTTTTTTTTCTGCGTTATGTAAATAAGTAAATTATTATTTAAGAATTTAACAAAAAATAATATATATTTCCTATTGATACATGCAACATTTGTTCATAGTATAATGAAATCAAAAAATTAAGGCCAAATATGGAATTTGTTTAATAAATTTCTTACATATCTGATAAAATCGTATTAAACCTGGACTTGGTTAATTGGTGCGGGCTTAAATCCCGCTACGTTCACATTTTTATACGTTTTTTAAATATTTTGATTTTGTTTATATATATGGTTCCTATAATTTAAAGTTCCCATAATTATTAAAAATGATTAAATTTTATTTTAATTACAGGCACAGTTTAGTCAAAATGTTAGATAACAGTGAACTGGACGGACCTCCGCCACTAAGACGGGCGTCGTCTACCACAGTTGAACCTCTACATAATACTCATCATAGGTAAATTATCCATATGTAATTATAGTACGGTCGACGAGTTGTGACCATCCTCAAGTTAACTGCAGGTGGCTGTGCAGATTTGATTTACAGAGTTTTTCATATCTTCCATTAATTGTTTTTCTCAATTCATTGAGAAAGTGCAAAATTTCGGAAAAACTAAGTTCTTGGCCACGACTCGTAGAGAACTGTATTATATTTTAAAGGGCATAATGGCAAAAAAATATACGTGGGGTCGATGTATCAGGGTAGATAAAGGGAATCCTAGTGTTAAGATATTTGGTTCTCCAAACACCGTTAAATAATTATAATATTTTATTTGTTGTAATTTCTCCGCTCTGGTAAACGAACACGGAGTTCACTTCCGACCCTCAATACGCAATATTTCGAAAAATTCGGCAGTCGTGCCACTAGGCTCCGAACATGCGGGATACAGCTTGAAGGCCTGTCGATATATTTTTTTATTTGTATTATATTATTCCACAGATTAACAAGACGTGCATCTTTAGACGACTTAGAACAAAACGCGTGTGAATTGGCGCCCAAGATTGAAAACAGGATAGTGATACTCGATAAACCTGAGGTAAGGATTATTGTTCTTATATTATTAACACTCCGTTTTTCTCTGACTACCTTGCTATATGCGGGATAAAGCGTGAAGGTATCTGATTTTAATTAATTATTGAAAAAAACCGAGAAAAGCTGGGAACCTAAGGTTAAGACACTGCGTTTTCATTAAGACACTTCCTTTCCTACTATTCAACATTCGAATTCAACTCTCTCAACTCAACAACTTCATACGAATTCAACGCTGTGCTTTCGTTACCAAAGCGAGGAAATGAAAATATTAAATATTTTATTCCCCCAAGTGAGAATCGAACCTCCAACCGTGGCGTTTACAAGTCACATCTTTGCCACGACGGCCTCAACTAAATTTCCTCTACTTAGGGGCCATCCAAGTATTACGTAAGCACTGTTGGGAGGGGGGGGGGGGGGGGTCTTGAGTTTGCTTATTTTTGATGACATGGGGGGTAGGGGGTCTAGCCAGTAATTACGTAAGCAGAAGTTATTTATTTTTTTATATATATTATGGCTATAATTGGTGGACGTATGAATGGTAGACGATATAACTATTAGTTTTATAATATAATATATAAGTTTATTGTATCTATTTAGCGGGAATGGCACATTGCCAAAAGTATAAATTTCAAATTTTATGAAAATCTGTGGCGATTTAAGGATTTTCCTATACAAACTTTCAATCCCTTATTTGCACCTTTAGGGGGTGAATTAAAATAAACCACGAAAGACGTGTTCAATGAATACCTTAAAAAAAATTATATGCTAATGTTTACGTAAGCATTGGGGGACGGGGGTAAGAGGATTGCTTATTTTTGATGACATAGGGGCGAAGGGGGTCAATAATTGCAAAAAAACTGCTTACGTAATACTTAAACGGCCCCTTACCCAAGTATGCTGGTAACAGCGTGAAGCTATTTAATTTAATTATCGCTTTTAGGTATATTATATTTCTATATATTACAGAAATTACAAGAACTTTTAGCTGCGAGGGCTCGATGGGAATCAGATTCTGTCATCAAAGAAGTCGATGATGAAAGTTCACCATAAATTCTCCACAAAACTTTAAATTAGTAAGGCAATATATTTTTTATTCCTCAAGTTTAGAACCTGTCACTATCGTAGTATAAATGTATAACGCTTTTATGTGTATGTAAGATGTATATTTCCAATTTTGCATACTATGATATTATTAGTAAATATATTACCAATTATTTCATAATTATGTTTGTGCAGAAAACACAATAAACAATTATTTATATTACAATTAATTGTTAATTGTGGTAACCCCAAAAGCAAATGATAGTATCTATAGTAGTAGTATTACTTTTTGTAATATTCCTCGACATCTTCCAAAAATAAAAAATATATATTTTCTTGCATAACATTTTTATTTATATGAGTTAGTGATAGTGATTATCAATTCTACTAAATTTTATTCATCTTACCTCTATTACATTTCCAATTAAAATTCAATTAAATTGTTTTTTTTTTGTAGTGACAATCATTTCGGAAATTATTAAGGATTATTAATTTATTATTTTAAAAACTATCTACACGCAGAGATATTGAACATAAAACTAAACTTTAGTTTTCTGTGTTTTACTTGTATATCTATTAAATAAATATTATTTAATATATTTTCTTACCTAATGTTGAAATATATTTATTTTTGTAATAGATAAGAAAAAAATGAGGCCAAAGCTAACATTTTATTTTATCTTAACCCAAAACAGTTAAAAATGTTAAAATGATATAATCATTTATTACTTCATGTTTTATTTCAAATTTCAATAATAACTTAAAAAAATATAGTAATATAAAAAATATGAGTTAGATAACCAATATATATGTATGTAAATATTAGAAATTAACTAGATTTTTATGTTTAAAAAATATTTAGATCTACCTCAAATGAGTATTATCTTGATTAATTTACAACTTAGCAACAAATAATAATAAAAATAGTTTTAACAATTCATTTAAATATAAAAAAAAAAGAAAAAGCTAAATAATAATCATTTAATAACAATTTTCATAAAAAAATTGTATTTGTTAATTCAGTGAATTATTTTTTTATTATTTGTTGAATATTTTATAGAACGAAAAATATCACTACTGTTTATTTTTTTTTTTTTAATAGGCAATTATATTATTTTGTTCCTAAAACTACACTGCCTCTTTGTAACTATGCTACAGTTCGTCCAAATTGTTAAAAAAATCTTATGATCTAATCTAGCTTTATTATATCTATGTATTATACTAATATTTATATAAATATATATATACTAGCGGACCCGGACGCGGCTTCGCCCGCTTAAACTTTACGAATGCTTATAGATTATATTTAGGAAATTGTTAGTGAAAATATGTAACTAATTTAAATAAAAAAAATATAAGTAAACGTAACCATAGTAAAATATTAATAAAAAAACTAAACAAAACCAGCTACACTATTAATAATTTTATCTCTTTCTGTCTTTCTGTTTCCCCGAGCTAATATCCAGAATAACTGAACTAATTTTTATTGGACTTTCAGTGATCGATTTTACTGATTTACCCGGGAAAAATCTTTTTACTCGTTTTCCTTGCGCGCGTACATAGATACTATATGAAATAACTAAAGTCCTTTCTACATTAAATATGATAAGTTTTGCGAGCAATATCAAATAAAATCCCAGAAAGCTAAAACCACAATTTATTAAGTGTATAACCTCTATACCGTTGTATAGATAACCATCCAACCAAGATGAAATAACCAACAATTCTCTCCTTAATACTTAAATAATATTACACCGATGCCGCGCAGGGCCGCAACTTACACCACACCAAGAAATTTATGAAAATCTAACTAATCTGCTCCTCGAATAAGCGAAGAACCAAAGAAAAGTATAAATTAATTATAAACAGCAAATAATTACATAAAAATTAACAGTAGTTCGAAAATGTATGAAAATTTACAAAA
>JAATLQ010011701.1:0-23379 GCA_013421005.1 Heliconius erato x Heliconius himera
TCGCTCTGGTGTCGGGGACAAGCGCGGCGTTGAGTTCTGCCACTCAACACGCAATGCCTTCAGAATTCGGCAGAAAGTGGGCAACGGAGTGTCTTAACACTAGGTTCCCTCTGCCTACCCTGCAGTGTGCGGGATACAGCGTGAAGCTGATTTAATATATATTTTTTTTATTTAAAAATATATTAATCCACCAAAGTCAAAGCGATTATAACTCAATTTCACGATAGAACAGAGCAACGGCCTCGAACGGTTGATCCTGCGTCGTCATTATTTATTGTTATTGTTTCTTCGACTACTTCTTATTCCTTCGAACTCCCCTTGTTTATTTTCGTTAAGGCTTGATATTTGACATTTATTTCGTGCTTTACTAGACTTTTATTCGATCTACTCAAAGTGATATTTACTTAGTTCAGTCCAGTCGGTACTCGTCGCTTATTATTTTGTGTGTTTGTGGAAATGATTAAGTTTTGATATTATACTAGTTTTAGCCCGCAACGTTGTTTGGATGGACTTTAAGATGTAATATGGAAAATCTCTTTTCTTCTCCGGGATTTTGAAAAATTTCTTTCTTAATACTCTCCTATTTTCTTTGACGTACTTACATGTCAAAGCGTCTAGCAGGAAAAGCACAAGAAAAATGCACTGGCTTCTAATGAATTGTTTTTAATATGACTGTATTGCTATTATGTAAAATCTTGTTTTTGTCCAAATGTCTCAAATTTGGGTGTAAAGCTTAAAACGGAATGTTTTGACACTATACCCTATCTACCCACCGTACGTGGAGAAAATCCGTGAAGCTGCTAAGGATCATATTTTTAACAAAGCAAGGTAGGCAAGTGTTACCTGGAAACCTAATAGACACTCCGGTTTCTCATTTTGCCGTTGAATTCTGGAAAGCATTGCGTTTTAGGGGTGGCGAAACTTAGTAGTACCGCACTATGCTTCGACACCAGAGCAAAAAAAATAAAAATATTTAAATTTTAAAATTTCTTCGACTGGAACAGAACCCGTCGCGTTCATACAGTTTGTGCCACTGCGCCAGGGTAAGCCTTAATGATTATAATTGTATTTATATTATTACAAATTCCAGTTCGTAACGTAAATGTATTAAAATATAAATCAAGCTAAGCCAAATCAGCTTCACGCTATAACCCGCACAGGGAACCTAGTGTTAAGACACTCCGTTCCCCACTTTCCGCCGAGTTCTTGAGGCATTGCGTTTTGAGAAGCGGGACTCAACGCCGGGATTTTGAAAAATTTCTTTTCTCTGCTTTGCCTCGACACCAATGCGAAGAAATGAAACTAAAAATGTAAATAAATATTTCATCTCCTCGAGTGGGGATCGAACCCGCAACCAGTCGTTTTTACAGTCACACTTTGTGCCCCTGCGCCACGACTGGCCTCGATTAAAATATGGCAATACTAAATTACAAGCAAAGCAACTTACCGTTACTACAACGTTGTGACCGAATAAAAACATTACTTTAGCACCCAACTAGTGCAGCTGGTGCAGCCACAGTAGCCAAAACTGTAACTAGAGGTGTAGAGGTCCTTGACCAAATTAACTTTATGTTTAAATTATTTATTACAATTTATAGAATTATTTAGTTTATTTTTTTTTCTTTACGTTGTACCCCGCATTTAGCAGGGTAGGTAGAGGTAACTTAGTGTTAAGACACTCTGTTTCCACTTTTCGTTAATTTTGCAAGGTTGAGTGACGGAACTCGACGTCGTTTTTTGCCTATTTAACAGAGCAAATAAATGAAATTATAAATAATACATAATTTCTCCCGAATATTTGCAATTTTACTGGCAAAAAGTGGCGTTGAGTTTCGCCACTCAACTCGTAATGCCTCGAAAACTTTGCATAGAGTAAGAGATGAGGTATCTTGATATTAGCATCTACCTGCCTTATAAGACTCTTATAATTTGTGATAAAATGATAAACTAAAAAAGAAAACTTTTTTGAAATTGGAATCGAATCCACGACTGCAGACGGTATACAGTCGGTGTACGGTGTACAGTCAAATTTATTTAATTTTCAAATAAATCAAGCATGTCGTGTCCCCTTAAAAGAGGTGAAACTTTGACTGAAATATGGAAACGTCACGAAGCAGAGACTTCCACGATCAATCAAATAACAAGATGATCCCGTCACTAGTCTCGATACACGTCTCATCAATCAACATCGTTACTGGAAACGGCTGTTTTGATACAGAATATTGTGTTTTACCTTAAATATGTAAAATGACATAATTTAAAAAAATTAAAAGACCAGTCGTGCCACAGTGGTGCAAGTGTGTGACTGGTTGTGGTTTCGATTCCCAGTCGAAGAAAAAAACAGCTTTACGAGTAGTCATCATTTTTATTTCAGCTCTGCTCTGGTCAAGAGAAAACGCGGCGTTGAGTTCTGCCAGTCCACACGTAATGCCTCCAGAGTTTGGCGGAAAATGGGAAACGGAGTGTCTTAACACTGGGTTCCCTCTACCTATCCTTCTGTGTGCGGGATACAGTGTGAAGCTGGTTTAAATTTATTTTTAAAATTTTACAAAACATCTAATCTTAATGTTAAGATGTCAAAACTTATCCCACTAATATTAGAAATGTGAAATTTTGTGAAGATGGATGTTTGTTTTACTTTCACGCAAAAACTACTTAACGGATTTTGCTGAAACTTTATAGTAAGTTGTTGTTGTGGGTTGAGTTGCTAGTATTATTATGTGTCAAATAAAGTATATAAATAAGATAATAAAATATCAATTAAAGAAACTGTAAAAACAAGCTTTCTGAATGTTTTCTGGAAAAGGATACACTTTGAAAAAAAGTTTAGCCCTTTCATTTCATACCCATAATATTAGGGAGTTGTGAAAAAAAATGTAATTCGCCATTTATATATTATTTTATTGTCATTAGAAAATAAGTCAAAATATAAATCTTATTCAAATTTCGGACACTGAGAAGTGGGTCAAACTGCGCTTGGAAGATTTCACATACACCGACACAAATACTAAACTAAACAAACACGGCAAGTTAAATAAAAGCTTGTAAAAAGTCTTTATTGCGTACTTAAATATATACATTGAACAGATTTCGACATAACTTAGGTTCACTCTTTTTTAATTATTAAGCCATTGCGCTCAATTTTTTATATATAGGATTTGATATTAGAGTCTACTAGTGCGGGCAAAATAATTTAAATATTATTCACTAAATGGGCATCGAACCCACAAATATCACGTATATGGACTGACACTCAATTTTCAAAGTTTTATTTGTCATTGATAACTGCCTAAGATAATAACTAACTTTAGCTGGTGTGGCTGGTATTACGACGTTGGCTAATTCGTGATAAAGTAATTCAAATTGTAAATTTAAATAAAATTCTTTATAAAAATCACATAATATAACCACAAAATTGTTATAAAAATAAAATAAATCAGCTTCACGCTGTGTCCCGCACACAGCAGGGTACGCAGAGGGATCCTAGTGTTAAGACATTCCGTTCCCTACTTTCTGCCGAATTCTGGAGCCATAGCGTGTTGAGTGGCAGAACTCAACGCCGCGCTTAACCTCGACACCAGAGCGAAGAAATGGAAATATCAATTTAAGTAAATATTTCATCTCCTCGAGTGGGGATCGAACTTACAACCAGTCGGTTTTACAGTCACACTTCGTGTCGCTGCGCCACGACTGGCGTCTGGCAAAATTATTATTATTATTATAAAAATGGAGAATGAAATATATTAACTCTAGATTCTCTATGTTTTCATAAAGCTCTAAAAAGAATAATTTATAGAAAATAAAGCCCTATCTAGAGGATAAAGACCTTGTTGATTATTATATCAAATTATACTTGGACCCTCTGTGTACCTATATGTATGTCTGTCTGTATTTATATATATGTAGAAATTATGTCAGTATGGCGGGCGGCTTGCCCATACATCTTGTACTTAATCCTTAACATATTGTTATTTAGATTTGACACGACATCAATAGAAGTTGTATCTAGTATAGTTAGTCTGGTAGCAGCGTTATTTCAATACATACTTTTTGTTTCTTTCTGAGTAGTTTAATTAAAATTACCAAATATATCAATATATTTAGGTGAATTTCATACAAAATGCAGCAAAAATAAAGCACAAATTCTCGTATTTGTTGATTTAGAAGGTTTTTTTTTCTGTGGTCTAAGGGACCATAGATTATTTGATATTAATTTAAATGACTTAAAACTTTGCTAATAACTAATTTGACTTAAAACTTTGCTAATAACTAATTAGTTAAGTAACGTATAGATAATTTCGTTTTAACCTAATTATATGGCATTAAAACATAAATATGTGGTAAATCACAACACGTTTATTATTATTATATAATCATACTTAGGACTCTAAAAAGCAACTCGTTTTATATTATTTTATATTTTTTTTAAACTAATGATAATCATATGGATTTATGTCTTAAATCGGCCTCTATAATTCTTATGGCATTAGGAACTCTTGAAAAATAAACAAAAATATATATCCTTCTAACACAAAAAAACACACACTTCCTTGAAAACTACTTTTCTTGTACCGTCAATCAAGGACTGCAACAAGGCACTGCATGCTGAAGGCACGAATATGTTTTGCTTTTGTGATAAGAATATTTGTTAGTTCTATTTTTTTACTAACTGAGTTCTTGGTACCGACATTTTCGTAAAGCACTAACAATCCCACTCCTATCACAGATCTTCAAAACCTCTAAAAATTGAAGTCAACTGTGTCTGTTGTTCTCTTGTATGAGACTTAATTAGTTTTATTAACGGTAACTGTATTGTAATATTGTGGCTTCTAGTCCGACGGAATAAACGACGGGGTTCTTTGCTACATTTAGCAGCATTATTCCTATTCAAATAAAAAGAGGGCTTGTCCTCTGTACATTCTCGGTCACTCAACGCTTTTTTCTGGTTCTATTTTGCTTTCGCTATTCGACGATGATTACGACAAATATTTATCACATATTATATAATCTCGTGGAAATTCTTCGTGCTGACGATGTCCATTTTTGAATCAAAATATAATTCATTACATTAAAAAAAATTAAATCAGCTTCACGCTGTATCCCGCACACAGCAGGGTGGGCAGAGGGAACCTAATGTTAAGACACTCCGTTCCCCACTTTTTGACGAATTCTGGAGGCATCGCCTGTTGAGTGGCAGAACTCAACGCCGTGCTTAGCCTGGACACCAAAGCGAAAAAATGTAAATATAAATTTAAGTAAATATTTCACATCTCCTTGAGTGGGGATCGAACCAACAACCAGTCGGTTTTACAGTCACACCTCGTGCCACTGCGCCACGACTGGCCTCAATTCATTACATATTTTATGAAATATCAATAAAGTTATACAAAGAGCTGATTTATTAAATTACTCTATTATATAATAAAATAACAATAAAAGCAGCACGTAGTTTTACAAATTTTACAAACTTAATAAAGAAAATACAAATTCAATTTTGAATAATATAATTACGTATTTGGTGACGCCGGTCTCATGAACCGGGTTGATGCCAAAACTCTGGAATGTGCGTTCGCGGTGCTATTATGGAGAGAAAGAATTGCGGGAAATGTAAAATGTAACAGGTACTCAAAATTGCAACGCGCATCGATGGCTGATCAAAAAGTTATACGATTTTTTTAACGACTCTGTCTCACAGACATATACATCAGCAATGGCGGGTTAAAAACTCTATACACAATTTGAACCATATTCTTTTTTTTGCATATCATTATTATTAAAATTTTAAATAACAATCCCAATATAGTTTTTTTTATAAATTTTAATTATCTATTATATTATTTTTTTAGCTTCACGCTATATCTCTCACATAGCCGGGTGGCAGAGGGAATCAAGGAACCTAGCGTTAAGATACTCAATTCTCATTTTCTACTTCTATTCTTCACTGAGTGTGAGTGGCGGAACTCAACAGCGCCTTTTGCCTCGTTACCAGACCGAAGAAATGAAAATATTAAATATTTCATTTACCCCGAGTGGGAAGGACAACTTTAGTAGAAAGATTCGGAAAAAATCTTAAAAGGTGAAACGTGCCAAATTTCGTTTACAATGATGTCGTTGACCTTTCTCAAGAATATTTTAGATTGGAGTATATTATGTATATAAGAAAGCTCTATCTTGTTATGTTGATCCGAGGCTTGTTGTAGAACGTTTGTAAAGTGATACTGATTTCAATATAAATTCTTTATTCACCAAAGAGATTGATATTAGCTATTTATTGCTTTATGTTATTTATTTATTACGTAAAAATAAAATATATTTTTATGTATGTAGGGAGCGTAATTTGAGGGCACTTTATTATCCAGCTTTACCTCTATTACGAAATATCGAGTTTCATTAAAAAATATTTGCAAAATTGACATAAATCAAACTCATAAAAAAATTTGAGGTAGTCACAGGGGCACAAGCGTGTGACCGCTAAGATTTGGGGGTTCAATTCCCACTCCGAGGAATGAATTATTATTTATTAATAATTTTATTTCCTCCCTCTTGTATCGAGCCAAAGCGCGGCGTTAAGGTCCGCCATTCAACACGGAATGCCACAAAAATTCTGAGGAAAGGGAGGTTCCCAATGCCTACCCTACTATATGCGTAATACAGCTTGAACCTGAAAAAAAAGACAAACATACAAACAATATTTGAATAACATCAAGTGAACTAAATATTTACTATACTTATTCAGAGCTATTGTCAAGAGAATTTCCTAGTTATCCAAAACAGTTGTCGTTTTGCCAAGCAATCGTTTCTTCTGGCTATTTGCCTGCAAGTCTTGTCTGTATTTGACTATATAAGCATTTTGAATAAAGAAGTAAGTTAAATAAAGTTGATATAAATTGCACAGGAAACACGGAACACGCACACTATGGATATATCCATGCGTGAATCTATAGTGTCCATGTTTTTTAGGTTCACGCTTTATCCCGCATTTAATGACAGATATAGATCAAACTTAGTTTAATTTTCTAGCTAAATACAAATAAATTATTCGACCACGTGGAAATTGATCCCACAACCGCCAGTTACAGTGAGACGCCGTGCTATGCCCTCAAATACGACTTAACTTTTTTTTGGGGAAAAACCCTAAAAAATCTAAATTTAAACCAATTTCAAGCTAAAACATATAATTTTATAACATAAAAATCCACTCGCATGCAATATCGATAAAGACTCGCGACAAATAACCTAGTTGCGGCCAACAATCAAGTAGAAGCAGGCTGACTTGAGCAAGATTAATTAAGCTCCTAGCATCAATCATTGGCCCTAAAATCCGTGCAGACGTTAGTCTTTCATTTTATTTTATATAATGGACACCGAATTTGGGTGTAATGTTTTTGTGAGTTAATTACTTAAATCTATCTGAGGCCAGTCGTGGCGCAGCGGCACTAGGTGTGACTGTAAAACCGATGGTATGGTTGTGGGTTCGATCCCCACTCGAGGAGATGAAATATTTAATTAAATTTATATTTCCATTTCTTCGCTCTGGTGTCGAGGTTAAGCGCGGCGTTGAGTTCTGCCACTCAACACGCAATGCCAGAATTCGAAGTGGGGAACGGAGTTTCTTAACACTAGGTTCCCTCTGCTTACCCTGCTATGTGCGGGATACAGCGTGAAGTTGATTTATTTATTTTATTTTATTTAAATCTGTAACTTCGTTTTCTTTTTATTTTTTTTCATTTAATTAGTATAGACTGTCGTGGCGTAGGGGCACAAGCGTGTGACTATAACGTGATGGTTGTGCACTCGGTTCTCATTCGGGGGAACTAATTATTATTTGTTTCGGCGGAATCGGTAGAAAATTGGGAACAGAGTGTCTTAAATAGGTTTCCTCTACCAACCCTACTAAATGCAGAATGCTTCGTGAAGCTATTATTTTTTAAGATTTAGCCACAAATGTATAGTTTACAGATTGTTTTCTGAACTAGTACTACCTGTAGATGCTAGCTGTCAAATTTCATTATTCTATGTTAACCATAAATACCCTATTAATTTTGATTCCCTTTATATTGTCGAAATACGCGTTTTTTTGCTATTTTAGGCTATTATTTTTTAAGATTTCACCATAAATGTATAGTTTTCAGATTTTTCCTTGAATTAGTACTACCTGTAGATACTAGTTGCAAAATTTTATAATTCTCCGGTCAACCGGAAGTACCCTATGAATTTTGATTCCCTTTACAGTTTCAAAATACGCGTTTTTTGCGATATTAACGGCGATATCTTTTTTCTAGAAAATATAGAAATATTTTTTTTAGGAAATCATGGGGACTTTTTTCCTTAAAAAGTATGGAACCTTAAAAGATGGTTTATATAATTTTTTTTTAATTTTTAATTTATTAGGCAGCTTTTAAGGTATATATGAACTTTCAGACGTTTCAGACGTCATTTATAAAATGGTATGCCAATTCATTGTCGGTTTTCAAGTTGTTTAGAAATATTATCACGGAGATCAGCGCCGTATTTTATTTAATTAAAGAGTATAATAAATATTTCTTCGGTATTAACCTGTAACTATCCATTTGTAATTATGCCATGATTGTAATCATTTTATTCAGTTTATCATAGACAAATATTTATTCAAATATTAATAATTTAAATCCCAATAACTACAAAATTTTACCACAATTTCTATCTATAAATTATTTATATTTCAGTAAACCTTCCATATTAGACTCGACAATGCTTGAAATGATTTCAAAATTGAATATATAGTTCAATAATTCTATTAATCATTTTCAATAAAATATTCCGCACATGTCGATTTTCCTGGTACTATTCAAGTGTTTACCATTGGCCATAATACACGCCACTCAGCTCTTAACCCCAGATAAGGTGCTTGATCGAGATGAAAGTGAAATAAAATCGAGTATTTGTCACTGCCTCAGACCGAATTTCCTTTCGAAATTGGCTCTTCTTGGTGTGGCTGTTCGGTTGACGTGGTTAAAGATTAATATTGGACTAAATTTGATAAGTTTTGTCGGATACTTTATGAATATTTATGTAAAAATGTATCTTTTTTTCTCTACCTGTGATTGAACTTTGCCTAAAATATAGGGGTTTTATAATAAATAGGTTTTCTTTTTAAAAAGAACATATCATCCATACATTTAGATACGTATACGTACCCAGGTATCTCTCATACATAATAGTATAGATGGAGGTAATCTATTGTTAAGGCACTCCTTTCCTTATTTTCCGTCCAACTTTTGACCAACTACTAATGCAGAGAAGTGAAAATAATTTCAAATAAATTAAATTCTTGAAATTGAAATATTTTAATTTCTCTAAATGTTGATCGAACCCACAACTACCACGCTGTCACTAGTATTTAATTTTGGTATATTATAAACCTATCACGTTATCAAGACCGTCGTATTGCATTAGCACGAGCGACCCGAGGCTATAAGCCCGACGGTTGTTGGTTCGATTACCACTCGGAGGTATGAAATATTTAAAATTTTATCATTTTCGCTCTGGCAACCAGTCAAAACTTGGCGTTGAGATCCGTCACTTAACACGTAATGCCAATGTCAAATTTGGTGACATTGGCATAAGAAACGGAACATATAAGGAAAAATTTGATGATATATAAGGAACGGAAATTTTAAATGGAGAACAGAGTCCTTAACATTAGGTTCCCTATTTCGGTCTGCCTATCCTACAAGACAGCTTGAATAAAAAAATAACGATATTTAAATTTACAATCCTCGTCTACATGTATTTCGACGATTTCTGTAGAGCTACAATAACATTTTGCATTGTTTAAGTACATTTTAAAGTTTCTAAAGAAGAACTTGTACTGTTTTGCTATGCTCAATTTTATTTTACATCCAGCAATGTTATGTTAAAAGTTTGAAACTGAAGTGTTTTACTTTACTGAAATCGTTGTTTTAATTTTCACCACTTTTTACTAAATATTCTCCTTCTAAGCGTCAGCTATTAAGCTTTATTTTGTTCTTGTTTTTTTACTAACTAGTGGTTTGCCGCAACTATGTTTGCATGGACTGAATAACTTCCCATAATATTTTACCTATCATTATTTAGATGATTGTCAATTATTCACTGACAATTGTACCCAAAATAAGCAATACACGTAATAAATAAGCTTAATTTTTTCTAGGAAGTACATATTTCATCTCCTCGAGTGGGGATCGAACCCACAACCAGTCGGTTTTACAGTCACACTTCGTGCCGCTGGCCTCAATGTCTTTATTTGTCTATACATAATATAAGATATGCTCGACAATTAATAAATTTTGTTTTTTATAAACACAATTGTACTACCAGGTTCTTTGTCTGCTTTATAATTGAAAACTATTAAAATAGAAAAAAAAAATGATTAAAATAAAAAAAAGGTCTTACAAAAATTAAATAGCCAATATATCAGTAAGGGTACTAGATAAATTAAAAAAAAAACGAAATAAAACACTCCTTACCGTATAATATAAATTCTGTTATACGCTGCTATTTATTAAGGCAATATGTACCCTACGGAGTATTTACAGATAATCACCAATGTAACGCAGTTGGAATGGGAAAAGTATGAAAGTTTATTATTAAGTTCAAATCTTGTTTGGGTAAACATGTACCAAGTTAAACATTTATTATTTTTCTAGATAGAGAGTAACTAGGGTTTAGACATAATTTTTGTGACATTTTGCTAACTTGTTATATTTACATTTTTATATTTTGAAGACAACAATTGTGTGACAGAACTCAACGCCGCGCTATGCGCACGACCTTGAAGTATCCTCTTGAGTGGGAAACTAATCCATAATTATTAAATTTCCTGCCAGACGCTATTCCACTGCGCCGCGACGGTTTGAACGGTCCGACGCGACAGATGAGGAAATATCACTAACGCCCAATATTAATAACCTATCTCCTACGTCAATCTTGGATTGTTCCATATATCTATCCAATCTCTAGATTGGATAGATATATGGAACAATCCGAGACTGACGTTGGAGATAGGTTATTAATATTGGGCGTAAGAGACCATTTCCAGAATATTCCACAGCCACGTCAAAAAACTGTAGTTTACTTTTTTCTGGTTCATGTAAAGGAAGTTACTTGTATACACGTCTGTGATTTAACAATAACGGAAATGTAGAAACGTATATCCTACTAGAGGGCGCGCGCGGCTTCGCCCGCTTATTAGGAGTGAATTCTAAAAAAACCACGAAACACGTGATCAATAAAATATTTTTAACAGACTGAATTTATTTTTTTATAAAAATCGGTGGCAATTTAAAAATTTTTCCATATAAACTTTCAACCCCTTATTTGAACCCTTAGGGGGTGAATTCTTAAAAACCATGAAACACGTGTTCAACGAAATATTTTTAAGAGTCTGAATTTCAAATTTTATAAAAATCGGTACAGATTAAAAAAAAAATCCATACAAACTTTCAACCCCTATTTCATCCCTTTAGGGTTAAAATTTTTCAAATTCCCTTCTTAGTGGATGTCCAGAATATGAAAATAAACATCTGCCCAAATTTCACGTTTCTACCATCAGCAGTTACGGCTCTGCGTGCGTCTTACCTCAGTCAGTCAGCACAAGTCCTTTTATATATATAGATTATACTGTAAATTGATTTTAAGAATAAAGAAATAGCTTTAAAAGGTGGAATTAAGTTTCTCCGGGATACTTTGCCACAAGAAAAGTTATTTATCAAATATTTTTAGTTGATATGTTACATTCTTTTCTTTTAAATACAGATTCATTATAATTTTTTAACTATACGAGTACATAGAGGCTAGTTGTGGTGCAGGAGCACAAAGTGATGGCTTGTGGGTTCAATTTTCTCTTTTGGAAATGTAATATTTAATATTTCTATATTTATTTGCTATGCCTCGACATCAGAGCAAAGAGCTCTGATGTCGAGGCAAAGCGCGGCGTTGAGCTCAGCCACTGAATACGCAATGTCTCCAGAATTCGATGGAAAAAGGGAAACGGAATGTCTTAACACTAGGTTCCCTCTGCCTACTTGCGGGGTGTAGCGTGAGGCTAAATAAAAAAACAACATATTAATTAAAAATTACCCAGCCTAAATTATCAACGTATAGCATTGATCTAAGGTATTGGAGCTAGTGGTGATCACTGATCGCCAATTGAGCACAAAATGGCGTTAGGTTCCGTATGACTAACATTAAAAAAGTATACCTCAAAATCCAAACAAAAAAGTTTCACATTTTTTATATTTATAACATCATTTGTATCCCGTGTCCATGCACGTACAATATACGGCAACAAAAGCCGGAGTCAAAAACATTAACCTACTTTAGTTACGTGTCGGTAGCAGCGACGTGTTTTACCGCTGACCGCGAGGACTAAAAGCAAGGATTTTTTGGCTATAAGCGGGTTTTAATATGGGAGTCTTGGTTTGTAAGGTCTTTTACTATTTTTTAATGATGATTTGTTGTATATTTTTGTAATAATATGCTACGGTATATTCTGGCAGATTGTGGATAAATTGAGTGTTATACTAGTTTTTAACCGATTTTTGTAAAGGAAGGGTTATTAGTTGGACTGTATATTTTTTAATGTTTGTTACCTCATAACTTTTGACTGGGTGAACGGATTTTGGTGATTCTTTTTTATTTGAAAGGTTCCCGTGTGGTCCCACTTTAGTTTAATCCATTTCTGACAATGGTACCCGTGAGAAAATCATATAAGTCTTAAATTTGCATTAATTATATGCGTGACAAATGGAAGAATAACACAATATACCTACCGCCAATCGATTTCGATCATTCTTTTTTTATTGGAAACGACACACTTTAAGGGAATTTTGATTAAAGATTGATTAGATTCTGAATACAGGTTTCGTTAGAAATTGAAGAAGTCGAGTTATTTTTTTGTTAAAAATTATTATTATTTTTATAGAAGAGTTAAGGTAAACGGGCGTGACGGTATACAATCTATGGTGAGTGATTACCGCCACCCAAAACCCCATGTAACATCAGACGAACTATAGGTGTATTTTTAGCTTTTAAGTTGGAGATAGACGAGCTCTTTGAAGTTATCAACCTAGAAAGCTGTCGCAGGTAGATTATTCTAAACTTACATGACGCTTAGTAGGAAGTTCCTTCAAAACTAGTTATTTTTGGCTATTCCGCTAAATGCGGGATACAGCGTGAAGCTCTAACGAATTACGTCACTATAATTAAAATAAAATTATTTAGTATAAATGAAAATTAGCTTACGTGATTTAACAAAACAATATTCTCCTAACAGCGTAACCGTGACAGCTATTAATTTTATTACAACTTTTTATTATCATCTTAACAAAGACTGAAATGATTGATAATGCCACCCCAGTGTTTTGTATATCTATGACGTTTTAATTTTATTAAGACGTATTGTTCGAAATAAACTAAGCAAAATAAAGGAGATAATTTAATTTGTGATTTTAATTTGTTTAATATAAATAAAATTTTAGAAGGTTTTGATTAAATTTGAGTTGTTTTTATGTTTTTGGTACATTTTTTTAGCCTTATTCATTAAGCTGATTAGACTGAGGGAACCTGGGAACCCAGTGGTAAAACACTGCGTTCCCATAAAATGCTTTCGTTCTCCACTTTCCGCCGAATTTTCTAGACATTGAGTGTTGTGTGGCGGAAGTAATCGCCGCGCTTTGTCTGATTATCAGAGCGATGAAATAAAAATGTTAAATATTTAATTCTCTCGTATAGGAATCGAATCCCCAACCTGTCGCGTTTACAATTATGCCTCTGCACCACAATTGGCCCCAAAGCTTAGCTTAGCGTGTGTTTTGTATAAAACGTATAGGCGACAGCAAGATCCCTTTTAGAAATTATTAACACATAAAGCGGGAAATTTACTTCGATCTTCAATGTTACGTTTCAGTTTACTCAGGATTAGTGTAGTAGGGCGAACGCACGCCCAAAATAACTTGGCACCGCTATTCTCCTCCCCATCCATACTAACGTGTATAGAACAGGTACAAAAGATGGAACCTTAGTGGGTCATGAGGATTTGGATGTGGATGAGTGCTGTATCTACGCAACGCAATCTGTTTTCGTTAACAAATTCAGAGACATGCCTCGTTTCAAATAGAGAAATCCATTTAATACTTTAGATTACAAAGTTACTTAATAGATGATCTTGAAGATAATTGATTTGATATACAAAGATTTGTTGGATTAAGTTATTTTGAGGATTCTAAATTCGTTTTAAAAGGTATGTAATAATATCGATGAGTAGAATAATTTTCATTTATAGTATTTTTTGTTCAAGCTATACTGTTTCGCTAGAAAACGAACAAAAATAGTAGAATATAAGATTTAAAACAAATTATGCATATATCCAAGCCAAGAAAATAGAAATATTAAATATTTTATATTACTCCTTCGAGTGGAAATCGAACTCAAAACCAGTCACGTCTATGCCCCTGCGTCACGACTGGCCTTAAAATTTCCATATATTTACAATATTAGTAGTAAGTATATATTCGTTCTAAGATATATACGTTGCCAATGCAATATGGAAGTACCGTTCTCAGTTCGTGTTATATCTTGCATTTGCATGACTCCGAAACATGAGATACCAATTCGAGGTCATGATTCTGAATTCTAATTTGCTATCTAAGTTTCGTAGCTGTGTTTGACTAATTACATATAAATGGACTAACCACTTCGCTAGTCTTAATTAAACTTTGTATATAAATAGGTAGCAATATATTTAATTTTCAAGATTCGATTCCAATTTGGGGAAATTGATTACATATTTTATTGGTCTGGTACGAAGATAAAGCGCGGTGTTGAGTTTCACCATACAATATCTTGAAAGTTGGGCGGAAAATGGGGAACGGAGTGTTGTATGTTCCCTCCAGCAGGCCAAATTAATACATACATACGGATAGAACTTCTAATAAATTTCAAATATTAAATTTACATGTTTCTCGATTTAATAAGATTTATAGGTATTTTATAGAATAAAAAATATTTTAAATTAATACTTGTAGTTAATTTCATACAAAATAAGTGCATACGCCCGCAAATTTAAGTTAGTCAATTTTAATAAGTTGTACTTCAAGTTGCCCTTAAATCCTGATATTGATATGGAGCCCTCGATGGGCGAATCCGACTCGCACTTGACTTTCTTTTATTTCACTCCCGAGCTAAGTTTCATATTTTGCTTATGTAAAAAAAAACGTTTTCTTCACTTTGTAAAATGCATATCCAAGATATTGTATAAACAGTTATATTTATAACACTTATCCTTTTTAGAAAGCATATAAAAAAATGAACTTAGCGGGATTTGAACCCATTTAACATTTTAAAAACTATTTTCAAAATCAAGTCCATATATATCGTATCCATGTTAGGTGGATAATATTGTGGGTGGGCGGCCATTTTGGATTGACAACAAGATTGATATGTAATTTCATTGTCCTTAGAACTGAAGTCGTAATCCAAATTTCAGTTCAATCGTATTCTGAAAAGTGGGTGAAATTGAGCTTACAAGAATCCATATACACCAACACACATACTAAACACAAGTAAAATAAAATCTTGTAATAAAATGAAGTAACATCCATTCGTCGTAGGTTTAAATCTTTCAAGCTACTTAAAGTATTTAAATGCAGGCTTATGTTTTATTTTTATTCAGTTTCTAATATTAGTACAATTGCATATTATTTAAGAATTGCGCATATAGTAGAATATGTAGAGGGAACCTAGGGTTAAGACACTTCGTTCCCCACTTCCCGCCAAATTTTCAAGGTATTCCATGTAGAGTGGCGGAACTCAAAGCTGTGCTTTTTGCCTTGATATCAAAATGAAGAAATGGAAACATTAATAAGTAATAATTCATTCTTTCGAATGGGAATCGAACCCACATCCATTTCGTTACAGTCACACCCTTATGGAGTACAAACTCGACTCGACTTACACTGTTATATAATATTCGTTAATTTTAGTATTAACATTGTATTGATAATATTAAATTTAGAGATATCGTGTAATAAATTATTACGAAGCGTCTCGTTGCTGGCATGGATTGATATAGAGGTGATGTTATGCTGAAATATCAGATGGCTACTAAATTTATGGCAATACTTAGTTACTATATACTATTATAAATAAAACATTATTTTAAAACGGAGTGTCATAACACTAGGTTCCCTCTGCCTATCCTGCTATATGTGGAATACAGCGAGAACCTGAAAAAAAAATATTTTAAAGAATGACTTTTTTAAAAGATCAGTTGTACTGTATACCGTACTATTAAGTTTCTAGATGTGTTTTTTCATAGTTAAAGTCAACAATTTTACAAAGATATACAAACAAGTCACCAATGGACTGTGTCTTCCTTCTAGGGATAGTCTATAGTAACCATTTCCGTCCTTTCCGTCCAATTTTATAAAGATAGCATCTACCTTTACTATAAGATATAGAAACTATTTATTATAAACAAAATTATGATATTATTCCTTGTCCTAATTGAAAATTGTCCTTAAATAAATTAGACACGTTGTGCATTTACTTTAGATCATTTAAATTAATATATTAGAAAATATCAAAGGACGCCATCGTCGCTCTCTTCGTGAGCAACCTGTAAAGAAACTCGGCTTAAGTAGCTTGACGTTTTATTATGTGTTTTTTACGTATTATGTTGTACTAGGTGGGAATATCATAAACGCGCGCAGCGCTCATGGTGGCCAAAAGTAGAAAAAATGTAGGCTTTGTCACCTGTTAATGTCAAAGCAAAATGTTCGACTTATCGTTTTATTAAGTCAAGAAAATGAGAAATTCTACAATGCAAGAAATACATTTAAATGTAATAGATCTACACCAGAGCGAAGAAATGAAAATATATATGTAAATAAATATTTCATTTCCTAGAGTGGGGATCGAACCTATATAACCAGTCAATTTTACAGTCACGCTTTGTGCCCCTGCGCCACGACGCCTCTGAAATATAGATATTTATTTATACATATATATCTAACACATGATTTCAATATACACTAAAACACATTTAATATAACGAAAGCATTAGTAGTGATTATTATTTCAAGGTTCACAACTAACCCGTCTTCATCAAAGAGGGTATAAGAGAACCCATCTAGTAGTTAGTGACAGTTGAAGGCAGCACTAAAGATCAAAGCTTGACCTTTGAAGCCTTCGTCATTACTATTCTTTGGGTACAAACACGAAGTTTTAATATAAGTCACGTTACTTAGCTGATTAAGATATCTCTTATATGATTATAATGTATCTATTGTAGTATAATGTAACTATTGAGACCAATTATGGCGCAGGGGCGCAAAGTGTGGATGTAAAATCGACTGATTGTGGGTTCGATCAACACTCGAGGAAATGAAATATTTGTTTACATTTATATTTCCATTTCTTCGCTCTGGTGTCGAGAGAATAGCGCGGCGTTGAGTTCCGCCACTCTACACGCAATGTTTCCAGAATTCGGCAGAAACTGGAGAGAGTGTGTTAACACTAGGTTCCCTCTGCCTACATGTGCTGTGTGCGGGATACAGCGTGAAGCTGATTTATTTATTTGATTTTTAATTTTTATATATTTTTTTTGTAAATTCCTGAACATTGGGATTATTAGGGATTAAGAAGCCTTCATCATCATAAGCGATATACCAACCGCGACGTTGAGTTCTGTGTTGACAGAACGAGACGCAATAACTAAAATTTCATGGATACAGAGTGTCTTAACACTAGGTGCCCTCTCTCTACCCTGCTACATGCAAGATACAGCGTGAAACTAAAAAAATAAAGATTTATAGATATATAAAATTTCTTTGTTAAATATGTTTATTTACAATTAATTTGTTACCTTAATGTTAATGTATCTTACATTACAGAGTTTTCTTTATATGTTCTCCCCTACATTTTATTCCCAGAAATACTTTGTTCATATATAATAATTAATATTAGTTAGCACAAGTAACGCTGATAAAGTGTGAAAGTTTAAATGAAATGCTTTTATGGATTCTTCAGCATTCAGCGTGTGTTCAAAGTTCAACTTTGGTTCAAACTTGATGTTTGAACTTATCTTACGAGGTCTATAAAACATTAAACACTGCCTTATAATGCGAATGCGAATATGAAACTTTGATGGTTGCTTTGTTTTGGAGTTATGAAATCTCACTTATTGTTGATAACCGGTTGAATGTGAGTGATATTTGTATAGAGAGATTTCTATAGAAAGGTTTTCTGCAATCTCGTTTATTAAAATGTTGTTTTGTTTTTTTGTTTTCATATATTCAAGGCCAGTCGTGGCGTAGGGGCACCACGACGGCGATGACAGGGGTGTGGGACTGTAACCATGACAGGTTGTGGGTTCTATTAAATTTTGAATCGAAATATTAAATATTTTCATTTACTTACTGTGGTAACGAGGAAAAACGCGGCGATGCGAAAAAATCGACAAACGCGAGTTGAGCTCGCCCACCGAGGGTTCCGTAAAAAATTTGGAGCTCTTGCTCTAGCTTTTTCTGAAATTCAGGCTTATCATAGCCAGATCCCTTTCATGTGATACCTTACTTAAACTAGCGGCTTTTTTCTAAACTAGTACTAACTTTAGATGGTAGCTGCGAAATTTTATAATTCTAGGTCAACTGGAAGTACCTTTTGAATTTTGATTCCCTTGTTAGTGTCGAAATATGCGTTTTTCCCGAAATAAACGGCCATATCATTTTTTAGTAAATGTTATCTTTTTCTTTTTTCAGGAAATCATTAGGCCGTTGATGTGAGTATATAGTTTAAATTTCAACTCAATATCTCCAAGCGTTCTCGAGATAAATGCTCTTGATAGACAGACAGGCAGACAGACGGACAACATAATGATTTTATAATAGTTCCTTTTTCCTTAAAGGTTACGGAACCCTAAAAATAAGGAGTAGAAGTATCTTAATAGAAACGGGAGCCAAATAAAAGTAATTATACTTCGTGAAATTAAGCTTATTTATACGATACAATCACCAACAGCGGTTTGATACTATGAAAGCTTATTACAGCTAAACCCAGGACAAGAAAATCTAAATATAAATATCTAAAAATAGACGATAAATATAATATTTGATTACACCGTAAGAATTAAAGTATACTGTGAAAACAACGTATACAAGGGAACGAAAGGGAACTTTTTAGGATTATCCCTCTTTACAACGGTGTTACACATAATTTAATATGCCACTTTACTGTCTACCCTCATCTGAGTACTAGAATCTCGAAAGAGATGATTTGGACACTATTACACTTTTAAATTAGGTATAATTCTCTGGTAAAAATAGCTGTAGATCATAAGTATTTGCTTGGATTTTATTTGTTATACGATTTTTTTTACGTTTCCCTTTTCTGAAATATTGTTTTTTTTTGGCAAAGGGAACTGGGCAACTTAGTGTTAAGACACTCCGTTCACATTGAGACAGTTCTGTTACCCATTTTCCGTCGATTTCAATATCTCCAGCATTGCGTGTTGAGTGGCGAAACTCAATGTCACGTTTTCCTCGACTGGGAATCGAACCCGCAACCTGTCGTTTACACTACTGGCCTCAATTATACCTTTTTAACTTTTTAGACATTAAGTCACTTCCATTTCCCACGTTTCTCCAAGTTTTAGAGACGTTGCGTGTTGGGAATTACATTTAAGCCGACAATAAATAAAATTTGAAATATAATATGGAAAAAATATAATTCTTTTGTATGTTTATTTTTCGGGAAAAAGCCACAATCGTGTGGGCGACCAACTACCGGGCAAAACCGCAAGCTGAATAATAGTTTTATATAATTATTTAACTGAGGCCAGTCCTGGCGCAGGAACACAAAGTGCCTGTAAATCGACTGGTTGTGGGTTCGATCCCCACTCGAGGAGATGAAATATTTATTTACATTTATATTTTCATTTTTTCGCTGTGGTGTCGAGGGCAAAGCTGAATACGCAATGCCTCCAGAAATTGGCGGAAAGTGGGGAACGGAGTGTCTTAACACTAGGTTCCCTCTGTCTACCCTGCTGTGTGCGGGATACAGCGTAAAGCTGAAAAAAATTAACTAATTCGTTATAAATAATTCATATTTCGACAATATTCCATTGCTTTATCCAGCTTTACCTAAACCATCGATCAGGTTTAAATCACTTTAAGTTTTGCTTACACACGATATTGTACATAAACTTTATCTACATCATGCACGTCCGTTCAACTCTCAGGAGAGAATAGTGAAATTGAATAACAAATTGAATATCTAGTACTGTATCTATATGCTGAGACGCTATGTTTGTTAAATGTTAGTATGAGGCCGATCGTGGCGCAGCGGCACGAGGTGTGACTGCAAAACCGACTGGTTGTGGGTTCGATCCCCACTCGAGGAGATGAAATATTTACTTAAATTTATATTTTCATTTCTTCGCTCTGGTGTCGAGGTTAAGCACGGCGTTGAGTTCTGCCACTCAACACGCAATGCCTCCAGAATTCGGCAGAAAGTGGGGAACGGAGTGTCTTAACACTAGGTTCCCTCTGCCTACCCTGCTGTGTGCGGGATATAGCGTGAAGCTAATTTAATTTTTAATTTTTTTAGTATTGCGGTATTCGACACCATCCAGGTGTAGTTGTAAAGTATTATTGATTTTAATCGTGGTAGGTAGGTATAAGTTCAATACCTAATCGTGAAAATTTTCATATTGAAATAGTTTAACCGTGGCGCAGTGGCACAAGCGTGTAACTGTAGCGACGGTTGTGGGTTTGATTCCCTCTTGGAGATTGAATTATTATTTATGAATATTCTCACCTCTTCGCTCCATCTAGTATCAAAGCATAAAACGCGGGGTTAAGCTCCGCCATTCAACACGCAATGCCACGCAATTTTGCGGAAAATAGGGATCGGAGTGTCTTAACACCCAATTTTATGTGGTAAAAAGTGTGTAGCTGAGACAAAAAACTTTTTTTAGCTTCAGGCTGTATCCCGCACCTACAAAAATAGGCAGAGCGACCATGGGAGCCTAGCAATAAGACACTCCGTTCCCCACTATCCGCCGAATTCATGTTTTGCTTCATTACCAAAGCGAGGAAATTAAAATATCAAATATTTTACTCCCTTCGAATGGAATCGAACCCATAACCGTCGTATAAAGTCACACTCTTATGTCCCTGCTCCACGACAACAACGACATTGAGACAATATTATAATTATATTAGCAATATTCCCTAGAAAAGGTATAAAAATGAAGGAGTATTGCCACTGTATTCTCTGTATGAAAAATATATTTAATAATAGATTAAATAAAAAGTAGTAATTATTAATAAAGTTTTTATTTATATTATTTACAAAATATACTTAAGTCGTTTAGGATAAAGCTAATTGTAGACAGATCAAGATAAGAGCATTCGTATTGATTTTTGTGGCACCATAGCCACAAATGCTTGGTTTTCTACATAGAAAACTTTTTCTTATAATAAAAGAAATTAAGTGCAATTTCAACTCGCACACCGAGGTTTCCGTATCAATTTCATGATTCTAGATCAATTGGAAGTAAACGTTAGATAAGTTTTTTTTTAGCTTCACGCTGTATCCCGCACACAGTAGGGTAGGTAGGTCCCACATCCTGCCGAATTCTGGAGACATTGCGTGTTGAGTGGCAGAATTCAACGCCGCGCTTTGCCTCGACACCAGAGCGAAGAAATGGAAATATAAATTTAAGTAAATATTTCATCTCCTCGAGTGGGGATCAAACCCACAACCAGTCGATTCACCGTCACACTTTGTGCCCCTGCACCACGACTGGCCTCAAGTTATAGAAGTTGATAAGCTTAACTTTGTGGGCGTACGCACAAAATTTGTTTGAAATGCATTATAAATACATGTAGTGAGCTTATTTTCTGTAATATACCTAAAAATAGTCAATTTCCCGTTCTTTTTCTTTATTTGTGAACTTATGGTTTTGATTAGGCTACGAACGTCAAAGTATGCGACATAAAAGAGACGTAGATGGCCGAATTTTTCGAATGTGTTAATTTAGAATTTTATATTTATTCTGTTTTTATATTTATTTAAATTTATATTTCCATTTCTTCGCTCTGGCGTCAAGGGCAAACCGCGGCGTTGAGGTTTGCCATTCAACATGCATTGCCTCCAGAATTCGGCAGGGAGTGGGGAACGCAGTGTCTTAACACTAGGTTCCATCTGCCTACCCCACTGTGTGCGGGATACAGCGTGAAGCTGATTTATATTTATTCTGTGCTCTAAAAGAATTAGTCTTTGATACTAATTTTGGCTTGATACAACCACGAAATGAGAAAAACGGTCTTGACAGATGTACAGACAGACTGATCCAGAACCAAAGTGAAAAGGAACTTTATCCTGGATATAGCACTTCTAAAAATATAATTTACTTATTACAACAATGAAATTAAAAAAAAACATGCAAAAATTACAACTAGAACTACAGTATCGAGTTCACAATATTAAAATTCAAATGAGCGTAAAATTATTTCAGGTTCAAAATTGTGTTATGACAGTGTGCCATTTGCAACGCCGTCAACTAATTAGGGCACGAACCGCGTTGAGGGTGTATGGCAAAATGGAGATGTTTATTTTATAAGCTACGTTAGATTTTTATTTATATTAACGATATAGTAAATTCTTAAAAATTACTTATTTAAAAAACGTATAAAAATTTGAACGTAGCGGGACTCAAACCCGCGCCTCTCTGGGTTATTTATTAAATAAGTGGTTTTCTTTCCTAAGTGTGGAATAATACTTTAAAATGTTTAAAAATAATTCTCAAAAACTATTACAGGTCGTTGGAGGGACTTCGTGCCACTGTAAACGTAACGGTTGTGGGTTCGTTTCCTACTTGTGGAAATGAAATATTTAATATTTTTATTTTCTCGCCGTTGTAGCTGCGCAAAGCGCTATTTTTAATTTAGCTACTCAACACTTGATGTCTCGAGAATAAGCCAAAATGTTGGTAATGGAAGTGTTAATATTAAGCTACCAGGTACTCTCTACCCGTTCTGTTATATGCGGGTACAGCGTAAAGCTGAAAAAATCGATTAAATGTGTATATATATATACTAGGATCCTAGGGTCCTAGTATATATATATATATATATATATATATATATATATATATATATATATATATATATATATACTAGGATCCGACACACGATGGGTGGAGCAAAGCTATGTTACGCAAAATTTTGCCAATTTTTTGCGAAAATTTTGCAAATTTTTTTGTTTTGTCCGCACGAGCTAGATCAGGTTAGTTAAAGGTGAATAGCGTTCCTGGCTGTTGTAAGTACACCTGGGTGGCCAACAATTTCCTCCCCG
>JAATLQ010011718.1:0-22328 GCA_013421005.1 Heliconius erato x Heliconius himera
GGCAGAATAAATTGCCTGTCAAACTAAAAAATATTTTAATATTTTAGTATATATCGACAATATTACAAATATGAGAAAAAAAAGTAACCTATGTTCATCCGAAGACCCTCAAGTATCTCTATATGAGTATTTTATCACAATTGAATTAGCGGTTTGGCCCTGATTGCGTCACAGACAGACAGACAGACAGACAGACAGACAGACAGAGTTACTTTCGAATTTATAATATAGGTATGGATATATATATATATATATATATATATATATATATATATATGGATAAAAACACCTCTGTAAAATAGTAATACCCATATGAAAAACAAAACGCAAATCATATTCGTGAGAACAAAACTGTAATTATTAATAAACTAAAATTAGGTAAGCACACCCAAGTCGAGCAACAGCATATGCGTGTGTGGTACAAAATCGATAAATTAAGTTAAACCCAAAGTGTTACTTAACCGAAGAATTTAATAGAAACACTACAATATAACACAAGTAGGTTGCTCACAATCAATGCTGTGAGTGAGTCTCAAGCTCCACAAAGGTTTAAACTCAATTTGCTCCCTTTAACCGTAACATGCTGTAATGTAATTTTGAAGAAATAAACTAGTATTCCTTGTTTATAGGAAAACGATCGAAGGCGAAGGAAATGTAGGTTCATGTGTATTTTTTAAGTGAGTGAAAGAAATTGTGTTGTTTTTTTTGGCTTCGCGCTGTATCCATGTGTAATGCATACGTCTATCAGGGTAGGAAGAGGGTAGTGCTAAGACACTCCGTTCCGCACGTACCTTCCAATTGAACCGACATCCTCAGAAGCTGTACCGCACTAAAATTAGTAATGTGATAGTATTATAAAGATTTTCATTTTACCAGAAGTCAGAATAGAAGATATATTTTGAGGCAAACAAAAAACAAAGTTACATCCATAAAATTGCATACATAAAATTCTCCCTGTTTCGTATTCTCTATTACCCGATTCTCTTTGCAAATCACCGTATTGTATCCTCATCACCCAAATACTAAATGTCAGACATACATACATACATACATACCTACACATTTGATGAATGTATCGGTTATGCCTTATAACACAAGTTACACATCTTGATTGCTGTTTAGACATCTGGTTCAACAGGCTCTAACTTTCAATTACAATTGGCGCTGTTGCCGAGCGAATAGCGTTTGATACAACCGTACGTAATAACATTTCTATGTTAAACTTGGGTAATACTGCTCAGGTGCACGGATTAAACACCTCGTGTAATACTTAAGGGGTTCAAATCTTACATATATATCTTTGTTTTTCTATTGAAAAAAAATATATATTTCGTAATAGCGGTTGACTTTTTCAAAGTATAAGATATTACGTTGTCCGTTCGTTTATTTATTTTTAAAGTCAATTCATGCCCGAACATCGTTGCGGCGGCTTAATTGTATTATTTAATTTCTTTTAATTTAATGATTCGATCATTGTAAACCTCCATGTTTTAAATAAAAAAAAACTTTTTAATTATGAAGAGTCACATCAGTAATTTTAACAAGCTGTAGTATGCCTATATGAGTTAATCATATATTCGCATATATTGAATGAGTGCATTCGTGCACAAATTTTCTAATATAAACAAACAAATACAGGCAGTGATACGAAAATGTGTTGGTAGTCAGTTCATTGAGTACGGACACACATATAGAGACTTTAAGTGTTACGACTTAACACCAGCAAAAACTAGTCTACACAAAAACAATTTAGTTCTCATTATTTAATTAATATCAATATTTAATATTCATTGTAAGCTCTAGCGAAGAACTAACTACAAGAAATAAATTTGTATAGTAGAGTTATTTATTTTAATCGTAGGTGGGAGAGGCAAGAAGAAATCTCAGTTAAGTTTCAAAATACAGTATCGGTGATACTGGAGGAAGGTCACGTAAAGATATGAGAACTCCCCTAGGATCATGAATGAAGAGATCGATGACAGTGGACGATCCGAAAGATGTATGCACAGACCATAGCTTTTGGCGCTTCGCTCTCCCTCTGGCTATTCTACTAGGGATAGCGTGCAAAAATATATAGTTAAATTTAAATGAAGATATAAATAGTTCAGAGTTTATTTCGGTTGGCATATTTATTTATTGCTGATATTTTGGCCATGTTTTATTGCTGTGTGTAAAATGTAATGTGCATTTTTAAAGAAATCTATTTATTTTTTTAAGTTCAATTGGATAATTTAAACATGTTTAGTAAATACAAAAGTTAAATTTGAATCAGGTAATGCCTCAAAAAAATTATAACTGTAAAAATCATCCCTACAATTATATAAAGGTGAAACAAAACGTATGAAGTAAGTATATAAAACAATTGAATTCAATAGCTCGAAGGTATAATAACTTTATTACTTTCTAAGTTTCCAAGAAAAACAAACTGAATATAATGTTACTTCAAGGTAATGTGAAATATACCTTTCGTTTACTTTAGAATGGAAGTGAAAACACGGTTCTGTTATATGAGACAAGTTATGTCTGGATTTTATACAGTTTCATTAAGACTTAACTTAGCTTCACGCTTTATCCCTAGCGGGGTAGTCAGAGAGAAGGGAGCGCCAAACGCTACGGTCTCTACATACCTCTTTCGCCTCGTCCACTGTCATCATCATCTTCATACGTACCTTCGCCTTCGCCTTCGCCGTACTTTCGCCCCTTCGAGGGGTCCTCATGATTTTTACGTGACCTTCCTCCAGTATCTTTGATACTGTGTTTTCAAAGGTCAACCGAGGTCCTCTATCTCTCTTACCACTTACTTTTCATTTATACGTAATATAAAAGCCTACCGCTAATATTTTTTTTTAGGAAAGATAGTCTTTTTAGACCATTATGATATTCATTTTGCGGTAAAGAACCACAGAGAAAAAAATATTTCCCCCCCCCCGAGTGACAATCGAACTTACAACCGTCACGTTTACAGTCACACCTTTCCAGCAAAAATGTTAATATATTCAGATATTCATATCAATAAATTAAATATAATGAAAACATTAATTCAATTTAAAAGCACAATTTTAGTAAACAACAACAAACTCACTGGTCTCACAAAAAAGATAACTAAAATCCAACTTAAGTAAGCTCAAACAGACACATATCATCAGTAATAAACGCCACGAAACAATAAACTCATTAAGCACCAGAAGCTCTCCAAAAACGAACAGACGAACAAACAAACAAACAGCATAACCGAGTGGCTTCGCAATTAACATCTTAAATTTCTTGCCACAGTGGCAGCAACAGTCGTAATTTCACTGCAATGTATGCAAGGAGTGTGTCGCCAGCAACTAAATTATGACATAATTATAGCGATTTAATCGTTCTGTAGTCACGAAGGTGCCGTCTTCGTACTTTAATGTAATTATTTACTTTGTTAGCCGATCTGTACTGGTTTTTGATTTTAATGTCTTTTGAGATGTAACCGGATGTTAATTTACTTATACTTTAATAATAAAGTGTATTTGAATAATAAGCGGAGTTACTCAAGGTAATGCATCCAGAATTCGGTGAAAAGTGGGGAACGGAAGTATCTCAATAGAAACGGGATGTCGTTACATTTAAATGTATGATGATGTTAATAATTTATAAATGGCATTAATAAATTCAAAGACAAGCCATTTTATTCACAATAAAAATTTATATAGATTTGTTTTTTTAAGGTCAAATAATTTACCACCAGTTCACAAAATAAAAGCCTTGGACCTGAGAACTGGCGCAAGAAATGTAGCGGGGTTTTTTTTTTAAATATATAATAATTCTTATACTTACCTATGCCCAAATTTCTATAATTGCCTTTAATTTAATTAACTCTATTTATGTACATACATCAGTCATAAAAATAAAGAAAGAATACACATAACAAATACATTTCTATATATAGTAGTTCCATATGTGTTGGTCACTTAGAAAATTGTCGCAGCATTTTCTTCATATCATTCCTTGCAATTTAAGAATGTCGTTATCGGTTACACGTCGTCCGAGATTGGTTTTAACGCTTATTTATTGAAAGGCTGTCTCCTTTGAAATTACAGTAGGGATCACGGTGTCACCGGGGCTTGTTTTATGCGGTCAATGGTCGTTACTTTTATTCAGTGCACTTAAGTGTACTTCCCTTGCGAGGGTCTTGTTTCTTGACTTATTGATTTTGTGGAAGTAGCTCTTACGATGAAGCTATTATGGTATGGATTTCTGATTTTAAGTGCGATGGTTGCAGGTGGAATGTCCCCAAAATTTTTATTTAACAAAATTTTTTTGTTCCAACAACAAGTAGTCTCTAAACTAGGCGAAAAGTGAAGAATAGATCATCCCTCTGCTTGCCTCGATAAATATCTGTAGATAACCAATCAAATGTGACTTGCATCGAGGGTTCCGTGCCAATTTCAGGATTGTAGATCAACAGGACTTATAAAAATTGACTTACATAAGGCATACATTTGTAATAGTTATCAGTGATTTTGCAGTTTACGTCTATATGTACTGCAGGTTCTCACGTCTTACCAAATATCGTAATTGTGAGTCAACCGGAAATATCTATGACTTCGATTACGCGGCGAATAGTTAACAAATTTAAGTTTGCGGATGTGATCATTTAGTATAAAATTAATTGCAAATATTAGTTGGTCCTTCTTTTTCAATATTATACATTTTTACTTTTGGGATTTATTTGTATAGCAAGTTCTAATTTCGTGCCAAATTTCATGACTCCAACGGAACACGGAAAGTACCCATATAGTACAGCGTTATCAAAACATATAGATTATGATAACGCGGCGAATCTCATATAAAATATTAAAATAAGCGAGTAATTTAGGCTTATTTCGCTCATATATTTTAATTGTGTTGTTTTAGAACCCTAATTACTTCTGTGGTTCAGAAGAACGTAAACTTGAATATTTGATATGAATTTCAACTTGATACCTCCACTCGATTCACAGATAAATTCGACAGCCCGACAAAACAACAACCAAGTAATCATATACGGGTTTCTTTTTTTTTCTTTAGAGAAACGGAACTCTAAAAAAACAGTTCTAGTTAGGGTTGCCGATACGATTACGTTTTCAATGCGATGAATCGACGCTGACGAGGCTTCGTCTGATAAGAGTTGATAACTAAGTTACTTGTACACATACGAGAGAAATATGTGATTTGTGATACTAATTTGGCGCTTTGTGTGTTCACTTTATGAAATAGGCGTTGCGACTACTGTGTACATAATAAATGATGTCTGTATTATATATAGAACTTAGTAATAAAACATATCAACACTATATGGTAAAAAATATGTAGGTATGTATATTTTCTTCAAATTTATATTAAGAGTATTAACCTAACCTAACACCTATTCTAATGATCTAGAAACGTATTACACTGACAATAACGAAATGTCTGTTACTATAAGATATAACCTTAGCTATATAAAAACCCTAAAATCTATATAAAATTTAAGTTGAGTGAGTTCCGCCACTCAACACGCAATTCCTCCAGAATCGGGCGTGTCTTCACACTAGGCTACCTCTGCCTGCCTGCTTTACGCGGGATAGAGCGTGAAGCTGAAAAAAAAACATAACAATTTCATATAAAACCTACCTTCAAACACGGTCAGCGTGGCCACAGCGGTCACCGCGTCACCCACTCCGTTCTCGGCGACGCATTCGTAAGTCGCGTCGTCGCGTTGCGCCCGCACTGGTTCGATACGTAGGACCGCTCCGTTCGCGTTGGGCCCGGCCGCCGAGTCCATGCCTGACACTTGGTACCTTGACTGCATGCCTATGAAAAAAATAAATAAACCTATTAACCCTAGTTGTTTCAATCGCGCGTCAATATATAATCACGTAATTTTTTTTGCTCAGTTTTGGGTTTATTGTGGGCCAGATGTTATAAAAAAATAATTAATAAAGTATGTTTAAAGTTAGTTTACGGAAAGTATTTTTAATTTTATATATTAATTACAAGTATCACTGTGGAAGCTTAGACCGATCGTACCACTCTGTCGCTTGTTCGGCACTCTCTCGCTTACACGTTCGGCTCAAGCGGAACGTGACAATGAGTCATGTTTTTTTAGCCAACGATAATCGATTCATCAGACATCATCATATAAAAAAATATTGAAGACTTCGAGGAATATAGTAGTACTTATGATGACCACGGCGACTGAATAAGTAAAAATACGATATTATTAGTTTTTATGAAAGCATGTCTTTCCTACGTAGGCATAAGGAAACTATACATGTGGCGCACTGCCAAATTGTACAAATTGAAAGGGGTTATCCCTTTCAATCCCATTAAAATGTAATATTTTAAGTCTTCTTAAACTTTTCATTTCAACAATAATAAAACATGTATTTATTTTATATTACACCTCCTTGCTTTATTCCGCAAGCAGCAAGGAAAGCAGCCAATGTCAAGACACTCCGGTTCCCAATTCGAGACATTGCGTATTGACTGGCGAAACTCAACGCCACACATATAGTTTAAAAATATACATTTATAAACTAACTTGAAAAAGATGAAATAGGTAAGGGCTTGTTCAATTAAAATTATTTAAGCAATCAAAATAAATCGTTAAAATATATAACATGAGATTATTACACGTAATCGTTATTGATTTAAACTCAAAGATGTTTATGTAGTCATATAACTTTAAGTAATATAATATAAAAGAAAATATAATAATGAGTAAATAGGAACGGCCTATGTGTCCGTAGTGAATGAAACAAACAAAACGCATAAAAAACTATAAACAAAATAAAATTTGAAAAGAAAATACAAAAAAATACTATTATTTCTTTGTCTATACCGAAACACATTTATAAAAATAAAAGTAAAAAAAAAGAAGCAAAAAACAAAACTAAAACAAAAGTATAGTAAAAATGTTCAATATGTTTTTGGGGTCGAAGTGATTCGAGAGCGGGTCGCTGGTATTATTATAATTTTATAATATCATAAATATGAATTTAACATTATCCACGTTCACTGGATAGCCATGAATTTTGTATAGTAAATTTATTGCTTTACGCACTGCCTTTGCACGAAGACAGCGTGGATATAGAGACTTCGAGACTCATTTTATACTTCAAAAATATTCAGCAAAATGGAGTTGATCATCATATTTATTAAAATAACCTAAGAACCTAAATAACTTGAAGTAGAATCAAACGAGAATATGAAAATGCAATTGTCTGTAATTCATATAAAAATATATGGAAAAATTTAATTTTAATTACAGCTTTAGGTGTTTTCATATAGCAAATACAACCCAGTGTTAAGACATTCCGTTCTTCACTCTCCGCTTCAATTTTACACCTTGCGTGTTGAGTGGTGGAACTCAATGCGCTAAGAGAGCAAAGAAATCAAAATAATTCATTACTCCGTGTGGGTATCGAACCTACAAAATCGTGTTTGCAATAGGTTCCTGCAACACTCCACTATGGAGAAAAATAAAATATTGATCCCTGATTGGAAACTTGTAAATCTAATCATTTATTATTTACATTTACATAAACCAAATAAAAATAAAATAAGCTTCACGCTGTATCCCGCAAACAGCAGAGTACGCAGAGAGAACATAGTGTTAGGACACTCCATTCCCCACTAGAGTGTAAAATCATTTGGTGTATTGAAACGAATATAATATCATATGAACAGTATAATAACATATATTCAGATTAATTAACTATCTAATTGATTAGCTCCCCTTTGATTATTGCTTAATTGATTAATACTAATGGTTACTATCGCGTACAGTGAAATGATGGTCGTCGAGAGTTTATAGAGAACTATATTTACAACAAACTAATTTATGTAATTGGAAAATATAATGCCAGCTGCTTTCATTTAAATCAAATATATAGATTACATATTTTTTAATAATATTAGCAGTGACCATCCGAAGATTCAGTTTCGGTTTCAGCCAAAAATCGTAGGTTCGGCCAAAATATGGCCGTACATTCGACCGAAACTAAGTACTTTTTAGACGTCACTCTACTAATTATAGTGGTCCATGTGTTGAATTGACTTTATAAGTCAATTTATTAATTCCAAATTATAAAAGTAAAATTATTTATAACAAATGCATGTAAATCGTGCGTGGAAAGGTTTTCATAGTTGAGTATCTACGTCCCAAAAATACTTTAAATTTGATTTTTTACAAGACTTCACATTTTGAAAAATTATCATATTTGCCAAATTACCAATTGGCATTGATTTGACACAAAAACTTATTTGAAAAAAATATATATATAAAAGTACCAATACACATGGAAAAAAGAATTCTTATATTATATTATTTTTATATATTCCTTAAAATAATGTTGTATGGCTTATATCTCGAAAATAATAAAACTACGGACCGTGCAACATAGGGTAAAATAATTGATAATAACTACCTCCAGTGTGTGAGTGTCTCAGTTAGTCTTTAAATAATTAGTCTTTAAAAAATTAACTGTATATAAAAAAAAAACTGAGAGATTTTGGTATTGGTTTCGGCCGAACCTGAGAGCAAAGTCGAAGGTTCGGTTTCGGTTTTGGCTGAAAACCTTGTTTTGGTCGGACACTAAATATTAGTAATACGTGAAAATATGAATTCAGCGGAAAACGGGGAACGGAGGTTATTTAGGTAGCGGTATACAGCGTGACGCTAAAAAACATCAGGAATATTGAAATGCGATTGGTGTCGTTCTAAATCTCATAAGTTTAAGTAGTAAATTTATATTTTTCTGACACTTTTTATTTTGTTTTAGTAATTTTATATGTACTTATTTTTAGAAAGTATTCATTAAACCATCTCGCATCAGAACGAAATCAATACCAAACGCGGCCATGTTAAGCTAGTTGCCTTAAAACATTAAAAAATAATGACAACAGTTGAGCCGTCGAAAAGTTTTTATTTTAAGCTGAACATGCTTTTCTATTTTCGTCCAGTTGAAATACTGCATTTGGTAGAGAATAAAAATTAAACTATAAATGAATCCACTAACCAACATTTACGTATTCGTTGAAAAAAAACGATGAAACACTAACGTCGTTTTAATTTTATGCAAGTTTCGAACCGATATCAAAAATAGAGTTTTTATTTTTAGTTTTAGCTCTAAAAGCTAATAAATAAAACTAATTGACCCGTGAACATTTTACATTTCAATTTAACTTTACTACATGTTAGTTGTATTAATTTCAGGCCAACATCTAACATTCAACATATTGTGTATTTAAAAGTGAATAATTTAATTTATATAGTTACTATAACATAATTGTTATTGTTAAATATATAAATTTTAAAAGGCGGAATCAGAAGAACGGAGTGTTGTAACATTAGCTTATTTACTTACTCTCAGCTATATGAGAAAAAGGCTGCAAAAAATAAAAATCATCACAGACGCTTTTTTATTGCAGTTGTGAACTATAGGGATACAGCAAAATTCGTTCTACCTACTTTGCATGATCTAGGAGAAGCGTAAAGATAAATTATAAAAATATAGAATAAATAAAAAACACAGAAAAAATAATAAATACTTATCTAACTAAAAAAGGTTCATCTATTACATTACAACATTTCAACAGTAGGTTAAACACAATTCAATTTTCTAACATCAAAAATCAAATTGAAGCGTGCTCTATTTTCCATGAATAATAAATAATTTTTATTCGACATTTATTAAATCTTATAACACCAGATATAATGTCCGCGATTCATTGCAGAGCGTCGTTTGCATTTTCCAGCAAGAAATTGTAAAAACGACGACGAGTCGTGCCTCTTCCTTTCCCTTTATGAATAGGATGAATAAAGTTGAAGTTCCAGCGTGGAAATAGTAAAAGTCTCTTGGCGCGATACAAACTGGTGTAGGACAGAGCTAAATCGCCACTCGCAGTAAGTGCCACAGAAATGTATTTCAACAACAAGTGAGAATAATCGTTGTCTTTCTACAATCTCTCCTTTAGAAGATAATGCTTTACACTTGGCTCGCCGTATTGTTCTTTGTTCGGTGATGGCGGACTCACTTGTACGAAACAGATGTGCAGTTTTATATGAAATTTTGATATTTTATATAATTTACATGTAATTCCTTCGTAATGAACGTACAGACTAAAATGTAGCGAAATGTGAAGGTATAATTTAATGTAGTGTATGGACACTTGGACTTTTTATACAAGGACCTCGAGTTCAAAGTATGCTATAGGTATATGTATGAGTAACATTTTCGAATCTCCATATAATATGTATATTATGAGTAAGTTAGTTGTTTAGTGCTTGCTTTTATTTTATATTCAAATTGATCCTTCAATTAATTACACCTTAAAACATCTCTTATATAGGAAAATATACAAAAAAGAAACAAGTTTGCCAAATAAACTATATTTAGATAGTATATGTCTGTTTAAAATCTAATAAATGGGATCAAATAATGGCGTTAGTTCACACGTCGCGTCGCGTCGGTTCTGTAACTGGCCAATTTTTATATTTGTTTTCATTCATATGGCGTGAGGTAAAAGGTTTTAACTTTTATAGTATTTTTATTTGTACGTACAGTTCACTGGTAACAAAATAATGTTTGATATGAAACTCAATATTAAGGCAAGCGCCTTGTAAAAGGTATTTCTTTTGTCTTTCATAATATAAGCCTTTATTTCAGATAAGACAGTTTAGTTGCGTTACAGTTAAGAGAGAAAAAAACATTATTTTAGATCATCTATTTGCTGATCAGCAAAGGCCTTCTCCAACATCTTCCACGCATCTCTGTCCTCCGCCGTTCTAGTCCATGTGCCTCCAGCAACTGCTTTGATGTCATGCGCGATCCGCCCATCTCTTATATAGGTATCTTCGTTTTCTGTGCTTGTGACTTAATAACCAATGTGTTATAAGCTTGCTACATTTTTTTGTCTCGAATGGTGTGGCTTGTCTATTTCAGCTTAAGTTTTACAGTAATAGAAACATCTTATTCTTTGTACCTATAGAGTTATTTATTGAATCTGTTCTGACTCTTTTCCCAAGTATACTTCTGTTCATAGCATTCTGGCAAGTTACTATTTTCCTATCCTGTGTTTTAGTGAGGGACTATGTTTGATAGCCATATGTAAGCACGTATTGAACAGCTTTCTTTTAATTCGTATATCAAAAGCATTAGTGATGTGTCTTTCTATTTCCTTAGTCATTAGGTCGTTTAGTTAGTTATGGATCTTGTAATTCGTTAGTCATTATTTTAGTTTTTTGTGTATTCATAACCATATCTTCCATATTAATTAATATGTATTTCAAATGTTTATTAAATACACAAAAAAATAAGTATTTTATATGATACAAAGAAAATTTATAGTACTATGATAGTATAAATATTATGTCAAAACGAAATTTTCCCTTAGATCACAGTTTGTGTTAAGCACGGGAATGTAATGAAATTCGCAATTAAAATAAATGGTAAGTAAATATATGCATACATTATACATACTATATCCTATGTACAGGTGTAAACATGCATGTTATTTAAAAATCTACAAAATTCGAAAACTGGAAATGTATATTAGGTATAGATAATAACTATTACAAACTTATAATTGTACTTCATTTCATACAAAACGAGTGCATAAGCACGCTTACTTAAGTTTGCAAATTTTGATTATTTCTATTGATTTACAAACCGGAAATTGGTATGGAACCCTCGCAAATCCGACTCACACTTGACCGGTTTTTTTCGTATTATTGCCAATCTCAAAACCACGTTCAAATTTTCCGTTACAAAACGGAATAACATAGACACGACCGAAGCTAATAAAAGCGTGTCAAAAAGATAACTTTTTATAAATAATATAATATAAGTTTAATGTTCCAAATAAATTTAGGCAATAGCATACATCACACATACATACATACACGAGTCACGATAGTAATAATTATAAAAGCTATTAAGGCGGGTAGTTTTATTTATTGCTTCCATTTAAGTCATACGTGGTATTCCTTAGATTAATTATCACAGTCCTAATATATATTGCTCGAGAGCTTATTGTTGTTTCTTATCTCAAATATCTTACGTTGGTTATATATAAATTATAAGAACATTCATGAAATTACAAATATAAACGTTTATAATATTTAATATTTTCACTCTTCCCTCTTGCTTCAAGACAGAGCGCAGAGTTGAGTTCAGCCACTCAACACGCAATGCCACCAGAATTCTCTGGAAAGTGGGGAACGAAAGTGTCTTAATGGGAACGCAGTGTCTTATCACTAGGTCCCATATGCAAGATGTGCAGATATTCTGCCTGCCTGTATGTCTCTTTCACACTTTTCAACGATCTTAGAAATTGTGTGTTGTGTCGGAACTCAACGCCGTTTCACATTTAAAAACACTGATAAATCGCACCGACTAGTCATTGTAAAAAATAACTTATTTATATGCATATACGTGCTTAGCCAATATACAATCTCATTAGAGCATTAACCACATTCTTGCACGACGTACCTACCTACTAGTTTTATACGAGCCGGTTTTTACTTCACCCCAGAGTCGAGACTACAATTTATTTAACCAACATAACCAGGATTTATTCATTCCAACGATAAAAATATGTTAATTTCCAGGCATAATGCATATTCTGGAGTTCCATTTTATTTTAACGGTTATTATCTTGCTTCGGGAATAAAAACAAAGGTTCCGTTCTGTGTACTTAATAAAACTTTTCATTCCGCTTTGAGAAATCGCTTAATATTATTTAAACAATAGAAAGACTTACCTAAATGTTAGAGCTTCTTCCTTTTTTAAATGAATTATGAATATTTTTTTATTATAAAATTATATTTTTAGTAAAAAGAAAAATTAGAAGAGAAATAGTTATTTCTAGAATGGCTTATACTTAATATAAAATCTTTCATGTCTAAATAGTATTCAAAATATTTAGGTGCTAAAAAGCGTGATTAACAGTATTTTAATAAATATCTCTAGTAGGCATATTCTATTAATATTCCTATAAAACCATGAAAAACATAAACTAAGGAATATAACGCAACAAGAAGAAGAAGGTATTAATAAAGGCGAAGGAATAATATGGGTATATGGAACAAACAGAATTATTGGAAAACAATATTAAACATAATAATTATGTTTGTAAGAATTGGAGAAAGTTCGGAGCCATCTGGTGTGTACGGGGATAGGGCAACGTATGTATGTATATATAGTACATATTATCACATCGATGTAAAAATCTTTTTATTTCAGAATATAGAAAGAAACGTCATGACGTAGTCGTTGTATAAAAAATATAGATTAATCCCCAATCGGGAGAATGTTTATCTATATTTAAATTTCTTAATTTCTTAGTTGTGTTCTGTTCCATTTTAGCCGAAAAGATGAAAATAAAATAATAAAATGTGAACTAACAGGTAGCACAAAATAAAAACATAAACATATCAGAAGGTTAATTAGGTTTTACAATTTAAATTTAACACATTTGTTAACTATTATTAACGGGATAATATCATTTAAAAGCATTAAAAATTTATTAATATAAGTAACACAATTTTTTCAAATGTTAATAGAAATATAACTATATTTTTATTAATATTTAAAAATTTGTACCCAATTTAAAAAAAAAAACTTCGGCTTAGTCAATAATAAAAACATATGGACAAAGTTATGATAAGGAGAGATCTAATAAATCTTCATAAAGTTTACGTCAATTCGTATAAGAAAACTTTTAGAATATACAAAAGAATCATATGTACGTGTGTAAATAATAATTATATCGATTTATGAAGGATATATGATATATAAAATTGAAACTATGTTGTAATGCTACGGTAAAATGCATATAGAATGTTTTTATAAATGGCAATTTAGTTTTGTGTTAAGTTATTCTTTTAAAGCTATGACAGATGAAAAATTAATTAAAACTATTGAGGAATTCTAAATCAGACGTATATACGTCTACGTAGGCGTCGTATAGGTAGGCGTGTGTTTCTATATTTAGAATTACGTAGAATGTTTAAAGTATTATATAATACATAAGTTGATATTAAATAAAATCAGCTTCATGCTGTATACCACACACAGCAGGGTAGGCAAGGCCCAAAAGGCTTTAGTGTCAAGTTCTCCACTTTCCGCCGAAATCTGAAGGCATTGCGTGTTGAGTAGCGGAACTCAACGCCGGGCTTTGCTTCAACAATAAATAATTTACAAAATTTTTATTTGTTAATAAACAGATGTAACCGATACCCCGGACTCTTTTCCGTCACACCGTCGGGAAAGTATTTTCAAATGCACTTTTTATTTTCATCTATATTTAAAAATGTAAAATTTATTCCTTTTTGATAATAAAAGCATATACAATAATATACGGAAAAGTCAAAATATTAAGACGGGACAGTAAAAGGTTAAAAAGTTACGATATTTTTATTCCTAATGTTGTAATGTTTTTATCATTAGACGTTCGGATATGGATAAATAAAAATAAATTCACATTCTTTTTACTTTATTTCATTTATCAATATAAATCATAGGTTACAAAGTAAAAGACATATGTACCTACATACATACACGAACAATATACCTAAATTCAACCTTAATTTGATTATATTGCTTACTTTACGCGGCAGTATTAACGCAACTCGCAACGTTAGTGCGGAAGTGGGTCTACTCGAGCCTAATAATTAATTCATAGAATTTCCACTCCGCGGCTCTCATATAAATCTTCCCTCCCATTCGTATCACTATCCGAATGTTTTCCTGTCACACTTATCTGAGTCAGAGTCACGATTTGACAGATGATGGCGACGACAGATAACAAATGTACAATACATATAATAAATGTGTAAATAAAAGTTAAAACTGGAAAATTGGATTTGGAAATTGGAGATATTCTTTATTTTCAATTAGTAAATTATAACTTTAATTTCCAAAATTAGAAAACACCGTTTCATTTAAAAAAAATGAATATCATAAAACAATTCAAAAATATCGATTCGCATAAAAAAAGAACATACGACATAGTTATATATATATATATATATATATACATATTTCTTAATATTTACCCTATAAATTAATGAAAAAATATTATTATTTCTATACCGATATTTTACGTCATTCTTAACTACATACAAAAATATACATAAACGCATAAATCCAGAACTACGTACTAAACCAAAAAATAATGATAAAGCTGATAAAACTTGGAATGCGAGGTGTGATCGTGATCCTCATTCTTTCCTGCCACCGTCCTCTGGATATGATTGATAACGTAACATATTTTAGGGCGGGCGTTGAAACTATTCAGAGGAGGGCCCGATGGCTCTACGGGAAGGGGTCGCGTGCGCGGCCGCTGCTATACGTTTTTCCAGCTCATTGCTCCGGGCTTATAGACGTCATTACCGGTTCACATATTTATGGTCTAAAAATCCATTTTTTACATTTCAATCACGAACAAAATAGCCGGGATCAATGGGCTGTGTTTTTTTTGTTGGCCGTTTGACATATGTGCCTTTACCGCGTAGCTATTGCATATTTTATCATTTAGGGTAGCTTGTAAATCAGTTTCGTCCGTATATAAAATTGTTTTTTTTTTCTTTTATTTTGAATTTCGCCCGAATTCGAGACTTTGTGTATTAACGAAACTCAACACTGTTTTTTTTCCAAGGTGGTGAAATGAAGTTAAATAATAAATATGATCACTCTTCCGAGTGAAGATCGTGATCTACTACTGGTCTACAATGGTTCTTCATTTGAATCTTTACTTACTAGAAACACGTTTTCCGTTCTTCCGCCACTGAATGTTAGGTATGGGGTCGCCCCTCGCTGCACAGTAGAAGGCGGCGATTCCGTTTGCACGTACTTGCAGGTTGCGCGGCCGGATCGTGATCTCGGGCGGATCTGTATACAGAAAAAAAAGATAGTCACTCATATGAAATCATTACAGGTCACTTGTTTGTTTTTTTTATAAAATGTAATATTTATTTTCACTTTACTCATAAACGCATCTTGTTTAAATATTGGATATATTTTTAGATCCCTTGTTAGGATTAATCTCTTAACCACGGGTACTTGTAACCACAAAGTCCATTTAGACTCAATTTTCTACTATGAATAAATTAAGATTTTCCCAAGACCCTCCCTAACAACATTATTTCAGCCGTAAACGAATTTCCAGTACTTCGGTACACATACTGTACTTTCCTCACAGTTTGCAAAATCTTTAAAATTCTTACTCGAGAGCTCATCTTGCGAGGTGCACAAACACGAACGGAACTTCGAATGAGGAGCGGCAGAAATTCAACGACAGAGTTGTTTCCATGTATAACGAATGAAAGAGCGGCGCTACGTACTACGTCGTTACTCGGAGGGAGATTAATTGTATTATCTCGAAAAAAACGCTCACAGAGGCACAAAACAATTATGCTCGCGAAGACACGTGAACATCCGACTCCCGGAGCGAATCCCGGCGCCAAGCGAACCGGAACAAAACTGTCTGTAGGGATTTCGGATAGAACATTGGACGCGAGTCGTGGGGGGCGTTTGACTCCTGAACTAGAAAATGAAATCCCATTTCTCTATACGTATCCGAGGCTCCCCCGGGCGGCGATCGCCAATCAAAGTGACATTAATAAACGAACGCCCGATCCCTATTTTCGGAGGACGCCACACACGGATAAAATATTCATGTTCGACCACCGCAGAGACTGTTGCGGGATTAGAAATATTAAAAAAAATTGGATCAACTTTGAGCTGGGATACAAAATAATCGGGTAGCTCCTATATATATACACAACGCTCCCCCGGCTCGAATGAAACGCCATTTATATTGGTGGCGACGTCACGGCGCGGACTTAACGACTGCTACTCGACGGCCAATTACAAGTCGTTGATAGCGATCTCGTTAGCTATTCGGATTGTTAGAGCTCGAGCATGTGCTTTTATACGAGGAGAGAGCGAGGAGAGAGCGAGGGCGGCGGCGAAATACATGTTTGACAGATAATGTTTATTCCTCAGCGGACGAGGATGTGAATGGTCACGTATTATATGTACGCGGGATGGAAACGGGCATCAGGACGTGCCGACACGCGAATACAAAAAATGTTGTTATTTTTTACGTCATTCGCGCCAACCAAGCTAGATTAAATTACGCGGAGGCTAGACGTCGCTGTGTTCCAAATTAAATTGGTTCATGGATTCCGCACTTCGCTCAACGCTCCTGGAGCATGAGTCGGCACTTTCCCCCTGTTTACTTCTTATTGACTCGCCAAAAATTCAAAATTGAATTTAGCATACATAAGTTTTGGGCGTAAAAATGTACTGATAACATAAAACACTCATCTGGTTCGTTTCAGGAATAATTTACTTTTTTTACTTTATACGAATATTAGAAGGCGAGGCATTAGTTTATAAACGAAATGGTAGAATTATTGAACTATGCTAAAGCCCTCATAACAGAGCAGTAAGGGGTCACTGGGTCAGTTTGTGGTCATTATCTTACCACTTTTTTCTTAAAGGCAAATAGGTCGGTAATTGCCTTAACGATTATAGCTTTTCCGCAGCGACTCCTAACTTCTTATCTGAGTGTTGCCTTAAAACAAGAAAACAACGTTCAAAATGGTATGTTGGACTTTGAATCCGCTTTAAACTTTTACAGTCACGGCTTCACGGTGAAGTTGGCAAAAAGCCTTGGCAATACTCCTGTAGTAGTGAAAGGTTCAAATCTATATAATTTTTGAATTTCGATTTCAGTCATTTATTTTACATTTATATTCTACTTTTGCTGTAGTTCATAAAACATTAAAACGCTATAAAAACGTATGTATAAATAAAATATTATTAACCACGTAATAATGAACCAGGTACTTAACTCGTACATTTCAAAATTAAAATTTACGAGTACGATTACATGTCAATCAAATATTAACAGCCATTTTGAAAAGCTAATTAATTACATAGCGGATAAGGCAGGTGTAAGTATAAAATATTACAACAGTCATATTTAAATATTAGTAACGTTGTATGAGCATGTTTTATACTTAATTACATTTGTATATTGCACCAAAACCATCTAGTAACTAGGGACAAAAATGAAAGCATAAAAACTAACATTCATATAAAAACAGTTATTTATCAAAATTTCAAAGCAATTAGTGAAGAGCTGTCGCAGATTTACGTTACGTGCGTACGCTGAAAACTATTTTTACGTTTTTATTTATACAGATGTTAGCTAGATTGACACGCCAGCGTATAGACTGGTTCAATTTATTGCGCATATACATACTTTTCCCATAGTGTGTTCGTACGCGACTTATGGGAACGATTCCTACCATTTTTTTAGCGGATTAAAAGAAACCTGGTTAGTTCGGTTAGTTACCATAAAAATGTAGTGACTACTCACTCTATCTATATGTAATTGCTTATTCACTTGCTACATAAAATATAAAAAACAAGATACCCACTACATTAATCCGTTCCAATCTACCCTCATAAAACGTCAACATCAATAGCCATTGAATTCAATAATTATGAACAGTACACTAATTAAACGTACATACGTCCACATAATATCATATAATTATATGAACCGTATTAATTTCAGTTGTTTAGTGCGGTCATAATAATTATTAGGGGCCAGTTAGGTCTGTCAGTGCGACATTATCGATGTTGCACAGCGGCTATCGGCACATCGCGACACGCACACAGCTGCAGTGGGGACGTCGACAGAATTTATGAGAATAATCTCGGGCTCGGTTAGGTTGGGGTCAAATAGAAATTGGCTACAATTTATTATATTCCAGGTATTAAATTGACGTTGCATTTGCATATTTCAAAGCGCCACCTGGTCGCAACTTTAATGTTTCCATTATAGTAATAAAATTAAAAAGGTTATGTTAATATTGTATTTTTCATTAAAAACAAAACATATTTGTGACATTTATATCTGTATTGCAATTCTACTCTTATTACAAAAATATATGACATTTTCGAAGTATTTTTTTTTAAATATTAAAAAAAATATATAATTTTCATACAAAAATTAAAAAAAAATTACAACTTCATTAAATGATTACAATCAAAGTCTATGGGTAAACTGTATAAGGGGTAGATTAATACAGCCCCTCGTAACTTCTGATTATAACCTCGCCAAAGATGACAGTGCGTCGTCGTTAATCAATTTTACATCGCGATATTAGGATGTATTATTACCGCTTTATTAATAATAGATGTTTGACATTAATGAATGAATCATAATTTTCACTAAATATATATTAGCATTTGTCAAATTTAGACTAACAAGATTTATATGAGGGATTTATATGTATTATTTAATATTCATTGTGATCTATAGGCATATAATTTAATTGGCTTCATGAGTAGAGTTAATAACGTGATAGTAAAACGTGGCTATCAGTTTGATTTCACTACAGAGATTGTTTATTAAAAAAAACGGTTGGAATTCAATAAATCATATAATAAAAAAAATACATATCATAATATTTAAGTTTATGAGTAAAGTGAATTTATCTATCAATTTCTTATCAATTAAAAATATTTATTATTATCGCAGTTTCTCCCATTAGGTTCTAAAACTAAAATATACATCGCGTAGAGCCGTCAGAACAATTCTGGAACACTGAAACACAAACACTTGTTAGTGACTTACGTGTGAGGTATCGTATAAATATATTGGATGTATCGTTGACGGGAGGTATTCCTATGAGTGGTGGTTCTGTCACAGTAGGTGTGTCCAGAGGCGGCAGTGTTTCTTCAGTCCCTTCGTCTGTTTGTAAATGTTACGGTTTTTTTTATATAGAGATCGATCGGTTGTCGTATTTTTTGTTTTTATTGAACTTATTGTATAATTACATTGAACACTGTATTTTACATTAACTTAAAATATATGTTGAGTATAATATTTCAGGTAGTATTTCAATATTATCATAAATTAATTGGTATTGGGTGCTTACTAGCTAACAAATTAGGTACTTATATTAACTAACATGCATATAATATTATTATCATATATTTTATCTCTTATAATTATTTTTATAAAATAATGATATATTCTCATACTTAACATTTCAATATAAATTTTATTAAAGAAATTTGAAAATACGATTAAATATAACATTCAAATAAAACAATATATATGTGAGGCCAGTCGTGGCGCTTGGGCACAAAGTGTGACTATAAAACCGACTGGTCTGGATTCGATCCCCACTTGAGGAGATGAAATATTTATTTAAATTTATTTTTCCATTTCTTCTCTCTGGTGTCGAGGCAAAGCGCAGCGTTGCGTGTTGAGTTCTGCCACTCAACACGCAATGCCTCCAGAATTCGGCAGAAAGTGGCCTACCCTGCTGTGTGCGGAATACAGCATGACGCTGATTTATTTATTTATTTTTACAATATATATGTATATCAACGATACTACAGAAAGAAAATAAAAATCAATTTCACGCTGTGTCCCGCACTTAACCTAGTGTTAAGACACTCCGTTCCCCACTTTCTGCCGAATATCTACAGAATGAGGTTGTATAAAAAGTTAATGAAGTTAAAAGACCTATGTATGCTTCAATCCTACCATATAGACTTTGTTCTCTCTATAGAGATACAGAAAAAAATAATGTAACGCCTAACATTTCCATCTTTATATTCATTTCTCCGCATACAAAACACATAAATAAGAATTCATAAATCAGCCTATTGTTGAGGTCGAGAAAAACTGAGTTCTCGATACGGTATCGATACAATAAATAAACATCGGAACATCGATTATTTAGAGATTTATATCTCGGTGAGAAGAGCTTGATCATTATTCATACTTCTATTGTACATAAGAATGCTTCCCTGAGGTTATCGAGAGCGGAGAAAAATGTTCATACCGTTCAAGTGGTGTTAATCTTAGGCTATTCACTTTTATTATGTGCCGACTATTTGAACCCGGAAGAAATATAATAATGGAATCTTTTCAAGAAAAAAACAACTAATTTTAACAAACAAAGGTAGGCAAAAGGAACCTGGTATTATGACACTCCGTTCCGTTCCCCATTTTCCGCCGAATTCGGGAGGCATTAATTACGTGTTGAGTAGTGGAACTCTACGCCGCGCTTTGCCTCAACAGCAGAATTTTTTCAGTGGGAATCGAACTATGTCCTGTTTCCACACACTTTTGCCCCATACAAACTTTGTGTCCCTGCACCATCATTTATTATCCGCTTTAAAAATAAATATAAAAAATCAATAAACTTCCAGTAAATTTAAGAAGATTTAATGCTTTTTTTAAGTAGTCTATTGAGTTAATTTAACTCGATTCTCTGTACAATGTAATAATATTGTAGAGTCGAACGTATAAAGTACTGACTTTGTTCTGTTGACTAATAAAACTACTTTTGTTTCTCGTAAGAGCTTCTATTGGTATAAGCGAAACGCTGTCTTGTGTAATGACAAAGTAAATGATGCACTTTTGTAAAACTTGGATAAAATTTGTTATAATTTGGAAGGAATGCCAAATTATAACAAACAAACTTCAGTAGAGATGGAAGATACGAGATGGATGCGGCAAGGCGTATTAGTTCCGGTAACGGTGCCTTAGGTGCATTGATGAGACGGCGAAACGTCAGCACAGCTGCACATGGAAAAGTCAGTGGTAATAAAGATAGGGGGAGACCACAGTTGTCCTTCGAAAACACAACAGCAGTATGAAAGATACTGGAGGGAGGTCACGTAAAAAGCGTGAGGCTCTCCCAGAGGGCACGTATGAAGAGGTTGATGACAGTGGACGAGGCGATAGAGATAGAGACCGTTGTAGTTGAAACTGTTATTTAAAAAAACTTAATAAATATACATAACAGTGTTCTAAATACAAAAAAATATATATAATCATTCCAGGATATTCCTTTTTATAGGCTATGTAAAAAAGGATGTTGATATTTAAAGACAAAATATTGCATATATCTATTTTATACACAACACACTTAACAATTATAATATCTACGAATACATTTTCGTCCGTATGTACGTACGTAAATTACACTAAAAGTTAGCGAGCTCTGATATGATACCGGCGATTCATTTACCTGAAAAACTTAAACATTAACTTACTGTAGTTCCGAATAAGTATTTTTGATAAGGCAGAAATTTATATACGAGATTTATATACTTGTACTTTATAAACAGGACAACAACCGAAATAATTAAACATTAAGCTTCAATACGGTAAGTCATTTATAAGGAAAATTCCTTAGAAAATAAAAAGCCAAGATAAGTTGGAGGCCGTAATCATAATTCAGCAAAGGTTACATTTTACCGTCTAAACACTTCCACAAAAGT